>WUAT03008566.1:0-14606 GCA_010015005.3 Ulmus americana
AGAAAAAAAAAATTGTTCTTAAGAAAAATGACTTAGGCGATGGATTTCAATAAAAACCGCTGCCTAAGAATATAATTAAAAAAAAAATCCTAGAAGGCAGTTTTCCGTAGAAACAGAGAAAAACACCTCCTAAACGTATACAATATAACGACACTAATCTAGATGGTTATTTTTAAACCTCCGCCATACGCTTTTAACCACCACCTATAATGATTTCTATTGTAATGACAAGAAACATATCTAGCCACTTGATGTAATTCCCAACGACATTTGCATTGGTAAGTATCTCCTCCCCTACCGAAAAATAAAAATGCACCTCCACTAGGCAAGTCTGAACAAAAATGCGTGCATTACCTTCCCAATGGGCATGTTATGAAACAAAGAATCAAAACCTCCAAATTGGGGTTGGGTTAGTTGTACTGCAACATATGTCTCAATGTTTCCTATACATAAATAAACCTCCTCTTAAGTCACAAATACCTAAAATCCATTAATTTAATATAATAGATAATAGATTTTGGGGTATCAAGATAGATTCGACATGCTCATCTCCCTCAAAATATGGCGGAGTAACTCTATTATCTCGATTTAAACAGAGTTTTATTTTGAGAATTTGAGTAGAGTTTTTATTTTGAGAATCTGAATAGAGATAATTTTATATGTTATAGAATCTGAATCACTATTCAAACAGAGATAATTTTGTTTATTAAGAATTTGAATAAAAAAATTATTTTATTTTATTTTTAAAATTCATTTTTTTTTAAAAAAAAATTATTTTATTTCTTTAATTACCTGTTCACTATAAAAATTTTGCAATTTACAAAAAAACACTTTATTTTCTATATTTTAACAATTATTCTATCATATTCTCCTTAATATTCCCACCACCTTTTATATCATCCAATATATTCAATCATTTCACACACTAATTCTCACCACATTTTACATTATATTATTAATATTAGACCACATTTTACATCATCTAATATATTCAATCATTCCGTACACTTATCCCCATCATCTTTTACATTATATTATTAATATTCACACTAACTTTTACCAAAAATTTTAGAATTATGTTTAAAAACATATCCTGCTTATAATTAAAAAAACGTTGTTTTAAAAAAAACTTATGTATGAATGTTGATAATAATATGGAATTGAATTATGAACACAAATATGTTAAATCTTACAAATTAAAATAAAACGGTTCAAAATAACTAAAATATAGAAAATTAAGTAAATTAAAAAATATATATGTAGGAATGTAGATAGAAATATGAAATTGAAATATGAACACAAATATATTAAACTTTACAAATCAAGATGAAACAATTCAAGTGTAAATAAACTACCTTAATTATTGTTGTCCTGCCAAATCTATTATTTTAAAGCATTTATAAATCCTTCCAAAATATTTTTTTATTTAATTTTGAAAAATTTCTAGATTTGGATGAATTTTAAAATATATTTATTTTTTTCTACAAAAAAATATAATCAAAGTAGTTTGACAAAAATAGAGTTTTGAATCACGAAAATAGAGTTTTGAATCATGAAAACATAGTTTTTATTATAACGAAAACAGAGTTTTCAAATGAACATAACTTGAACACAATTTTTATTTGAATGAAGATAACAGAGTGGAGATAATATCATATAGAACAATCCCATTATATCATTCTTGTAATTGCTGCAATGAGCTTTGAAATTCTTCCTTTTCCTTTTCATATTGGATTACATGGACCCACCCCCTGTCCTTTGGAGTATTCAAAGTATTTCTTCAATTGTGGCCTTTCCCAAACCCATAACTTGACCAGGGTGCTCCCTAGTACCCAACTCTGCTAGAAGAGTGTTGTTTATGCTTGGATCAAACTGACCCGTAGCAATTCGTTGAGTTAGCGAATCCTATAAAAACGAAACAAAAATGTCACAAGACCATATAAGTTAAATATGTAGTTAGGGAAGTTAACTAAATAAGGTAAAATGTGTTTACTATCTCTTCGCTAGCTCTTTGTGTCGGCACATCATGATAGTTTCTTTTTTTGTTTTTGTGTCCATACAACCAAGGTATGTTTCGGTCATATCATTTTTGAACTCCTCAACCTACAAGTATACCAAGTGTATGAAAATTTTAGCCATATGTTATGTGTTATAGAAACATAAGCACAAAATTAAAAAGAATAACACTTACCAACTAAGGTGTTATGCCTATGTTTCCAGCACGTCCTTTGTGGTGAGGATAAATATTCTTTTTTTGAATGGTTCATCCTTTTCTCCAAGAACTCATTTGATAACTGATAGGCATGGAATTCCAACCACTCATCTTGTGTGCTAGAATCATTATAATCTTTTGGCAGATGGTCTAGTGGGTTTGAAGACTGTGAGGATTCATCTCATCTATTGACAAACCAAGGTGGAGATTTTTTGCCTTCTTACCAAACTCAAGATACAATCTATCAATTGTCTTTCATTGTGAAACATCAACTGGATGATGGAGCATGTCATCATTAATTCTCCATTCATATTCCAAGTTAAACTTTTAGCATGACTAGCATTCTGAAACAGCCGTCTAAACCTTGGAATATGAAGAATATACAATAAAACCTTTGCAATGACTCCTTTCTTATTTGTATCTTTATTTTTCTCTAACTTCCACCTTACCACCCCACAAATAAGACAACACCTCAAATCTAAGTACTTCTTCCGATAGAGAATACAATCATTACGACAAGCAAATATCTTCTCATACCAAATCCCCAAAGATGACATTGCCTTTTTGACTTCATACATGGATGTAGGAAGTTTATTAGGTTGAGAGAGCATTTCTGCAATTACTTTCAACAATTCTAAGAAGCTTTTGTCACTCCACCCATTTTCGACTTTCAAATTGTACAATCGAACTATCACAGAAAAATTTGTGAAGTTGTTTGCATAACCAACGTAAAGAGGTTTCTCTACATCTCCTAATAATCTTTCAAACTGATCATGAACTTTTACTAACTCCTCTGATACATAATTTAACATACCCACAATATTGTCTTCATCATCCTCAAAACGAAAATTTTGACTCGAACTAGCACCCCTCAAATTCACTGATGAGCTTACAACAGCACTTTCACCATGCCAAATCCATCTTCAATAACCACTAAAAATCTCGCTGAACATTTCAAAAGGCATATGTTCGGATTGTTGTACGTGGGTTGATTGCATTATGAATGATCGGAAGGTCTAGTGTACATTCCAGAAGGTATGTTTTCTTTCCGGATAGTGAGAAATTATTTATTATTGGTTATAATATGCTATATGATAAGTAAATTTCATCGTTTTTATTTTTATTTTTTGTAGTTGTACTTGCTGGACATTAACTAATAACTTATGTTCCTATTGTAGGCGACAAGGGTAAAAAGGTTTCCTGACTTGGTGATGGATTGGCCTGAGCTTGCTTGGTAGGAGGTGTTTCGTTGGGTGGGTCGTGGAAACCCGCTACGGATTAAATTTTCAACCTTGCTATGGTTCCTTTTGTTTTAGAATACAATATACTTTTTGATGTAAATTTCTTCTGGGTGTATATTAGTCTAGCGAGCATGGACTTGCTAGCATTTTATTATTGATTGATTGCACTTTAGTTATCCACAAAGTTCTAATTTTCAGTAAGTGACGAACATGTTCTACTTGGACATTTTCAGCTTAGGTTGACTCATTTCAAAAAAAAAAAAAACCTTTGATTTTTCCTTTAAAATTTACAACTAAAATTCAGGTAGAACTTGGGTCGCCATAAAGAAAGTGGTTGATTTTGATATTTTTGAAAACCAGATATCATTTATGACATTTTATCAAACTAGTGGGTACCAAAAATGTAATTTTACCTACATAGAATTATACACTTTAAAAAACAAATTAACTAAACTAACTAAGGGCTAGTTTGGGATTGCTGTGCTTAGGGATGACTATTTTTTCTAGGGGGCTGACGACCCATAGGGACCCACTCCTAATGGTCTGGGAATAGTATTTACAAAAATTCCCCTCCCAGGAATGGTATTAATAAAAATCCCCAGCCACAGTCCCGTCCCTGGTTATATATATATATATCTATAACATATTTAATAAAATTATAGCACAACCTAATAAAATCATAATTTGGTTGTCATTTTAATAAAATACTCAACCCATTTTATTTATTTCAAAGTCATTAAAACCCACTATAATACACACATACCCAACTTATTTCATTTTTAACATTATAAAAGCCTACTACAATTTTATTTCAAAAAAAGAAAAGAAAAAGAAAGTATTAGGGGAATCCAACGGGGACTCGTCCACTATAAGGGATTCCTCGTCTCCTTTCCCAGATAAAATAATAGGGGATGAAGGTGGGTATGGGGATCCTAAAAGTTAGTGGGGCCGGGAATGGTATTGGAATCCCCGACCATACCCGGCCTATTTTACATCCCTAGCTGTGCTTTTAAAAGAAGTGATGTTGTAGTACTAGAGAAATAAGCTGTTGTGGCACAAAATTGTTGAGTGTTTGGTAAACTATACTTTAAAAGTGTTGTGAGTTATAAAAATTGTATTTTAATGAACACATCATTTCAAAAAGATAATTACAGATTAAATAATTTTATAACAATTAAAAAAAAACCAATAAAACTATTCTTTTTTTTTTCTTTCTTTTCTTCTTTTTTTCAAAAGCAACCGCAAGGTTGCTTGCTGTTTTTGCAGTAAGTAAAGTGATTTTGGGTATATTTACCAAGCAACATTTTTGACTTTTTGATTCTTTTTAAAGCATAAACAGGGCCCCTAACGCGTTCCCAAATGGGCCCTAAAATAGATTAAATGTCTATATATCTATATATATATATTAAAACTAATTTTTCAATAAAAATATGACAACATAATTCATAGTAAAATTTATAAATAATACAAACATACAACATAATAAATTCAACACCATCATATTAAAATTTAGTAAAAAAGAAAATGATGGAAGAATCTTTGAAGTCTTCATAGTTGTAGGCTTCCAAAGCTTCTAATAAAGGATATCCATAGATTTATTTCTCGCTTTTGGTGGGGTTCAAATGCTGGTAATAAGAAAATTCATTGGGCCAAGTGGAATAAATTGTGTCAGCCTAAGTAAAAAGGGGGCCTTGACTTTCGTGACTTAGCTTATTTTAACAGGGCTCTACTATTAAAATAGTGATGGAGATTAATTAGATATTCTGACTCTCTAGCGGGAAAAGTTTTTAAGGCTAGTTGCTTCCCCATATCTTCCTTCCTCTATGCCAGGGTAGGCTCAAAACCTTATTTTATTTGGTGAAGTTTGCTTTGAGGCAAGGGTATCATTGCAATGGACTCTAGATGGCGGGTTGGTTCGGGTGAGAGGATTAGAGTTGTGGAGGACCACTAGATTTCGAGACCGCATACTTTCAAACTCATTAATCGGCCAACTCTTCCTGAGGATTTTAGAGTTGCTGAGTTGAGGTTTCCTAATGGTGACTAGGATTTTCCTTTCATTACAAATCTTTTTGATATTGATGAAGCCAATTTAATCTTGAAAATTTTGGTGAGCTCATGGATCACAATGACATTCTCACTTGGCACTACACAAAATATAGTGAGAATAGTGCGAAGAATGGTTACAAAACTGCTATGATTCTCAAAGATGATGCTCATTCCTCGGACCCTACTAGTACAACTTCTTGGTGGAGATTGTTTTAGAAACTAAAAATCCCGTCAAAGGTGAAAAGTTTTGGCTGGAGGCTTTGTAGAGATTGGCTGCCTTTAACTTCCAATTTATATAAGAAGGGATCTGCTACTTCTCCTTTTGGTTTCAAGTGCCGCTTTTTTAAAGAATCTATTTTTCATGCTCTTTGGCATTGCCCTTTTTCAAAGAATGTTTGGAAATCTTGTGGGCCTTGTTATCCCTAGTGATGAAAGTGATATTGTTGGCTGCCTGTTGAGACTTTTTAAAACCTTGCCTAAAAAAGATTTTGGTCTCTTTTTAATCATTGCTTGGCAAGTGTGGTAAGCTAGGATCAACTTTTTGCATACCTCTGGTCTTATTGGTACTAGTTCCTCCTCTCAACAGGTTTGGTTTCCTCCTCTTGAAGGATCCTATATGTTAAAAGTTAATGCTGCCATTGATAGAGATAGAGGTATTTGTGGCCTTGGTTTTGTTATTAGAGACTGGAATGACTTGGTCATCGATGCTTTGCTCCAGATTTTGGCCCTTGCCTTTGGAAGTGGAGGGGGCTGACCTTATGGCGATCAAGAAGGGTTTTAAGTTTGCTTGTGAGGAAAGTTGGACTTTGGTTTCTCTTGTCTCCGATTGTACTATTGTGATCTCTCTCCTTAATTTTAATTCTAGAATCCTCAATGATCTGGGAGTTTTAGTTGATGAAACTTTGTCTTGGACTGATTTTAATGACTTTCAGGAGTTTTCCTTTCGTCCTAGATCAATCAATGTTGTAGCTCATTTGTTAGCTAGGTGGACGGTTAAATTCAGTGCTACTACTTGTTGGGGTACTCTTCTTCCCCATATATTGCCTCTACATTTGCTAATTCTGCTGCTTCAGCTGGTTGAACTTTGTATTCTCCCTTTGGATTTATTGATGTTTTTCCATTTCACAAAAAAAAAAAAAAAAGTATTGTGACTATATGTATATATTGATCGGAGAAGTATTACTATTGTGACTTGTAATTGTAGATTTGTAATTTGTTATTTTTATTGTAATTAATTTAGAGTGTGACTTGTAATTGTAGATTTGTAATTTGTTATTTTTACTGTAATTAATTTAGAGTATTATATCACTTTTGAATATATATATATATATGTTTTGCAATTTAAATAGTATTTTAGTGATTTAAACATAATTAGTATTTTGATAATTTGAATATTATTACTGTAGCAGTATCCTGAATAATATTCTTTTCATGATTTAAATCAGTAAAAGTTGAAGAAAAAAGATATTATAACAATATTATTATTGTAATAATCACGAAAAAAATAACATGTAAATAATAATACCATTCAAATCACCAAACATAATTACGGTAGCAATCACGGAAAGAACATAACCATTGATATTCACCTATATTTACTAATATTTCCGAAAAATTAATGACAACTTACATTATCAAAAAATGAAATCGATCCTAATATCGTTGAAAATTTTGAAATTTTGACATGATATTTGTTTGTCCATTTTCAAAATAGAGAAAGACATTTTGAACCTCTATGAATATTATTATTATTATTTATTTTTAAAACATTTTGAAGAGAATTTTTTAAAATAAAGTCTTGAATAATTTGAAAAGAATCGTTGAAAACTACACGTTAAAAAATCTTAAATTCTAAAGTTGTTTTTATAATTTTGAAAAATAATACTAAAAATTCAGTGAAAAATCTCTTCAAATAGCAAGGATATTTTTTTTTAAAGAAAATATTTTAACTAATTTAAAAAAATAATATCTTACAAAATAATAATTAAATAGTTTCTTTAAATAATTTAATTTTTCTCACATTCTTGTGGACTTTTTAATCTTTTTTATTTTAAGGTTACCATAAGAGAATATTAATGCTTCCCGTCGAAGAAGAGAATATTAATGCTAATAGTGTTAACCATTTATTTATTTATTTTAACACTAAACATATGTTATGAAGTTCTAGGCATCGCCGTAGCAAAATATATGTCTCAAATCCCTTATCAAATAAACTTTTTTTTTTTTTGGTTCAGCGGGCTTGTCAAATAAACAGACTTTTTTTTTTTTTTTGGCACAAATAAACATAGAATTAAAACTTCCTTTAAAACATAAAATGAAAAAACATTTTCTCCAATTTGTTTGAAAAAAAAAAAAGAAAAAGAAAAAAAGATTGCGTCTCATGGATAGTTTTTTCTTTCTTTAATTGTTATGACAGTGACATGGATAGTTGTATTAGGCCTTTCAAGTATCAAAATTTCCTCTTCGAATGGCTTTTTACATCCCCGGTGTTTGGTTTATCAACAAAAAAAAAAAAAAAAAATCTTTATTTTTTAAGAATAACAGTATTCTAATTTTTGTCATCATATAACTTTTTTCTTATAATTTTTGATTTTATTCAAAATGGTCCAATATGGCAAATTTTGATACGAATTTGGTCTATCTGTCCAAATATAAATATTGACCTTGTGTTACTCGTTATATTTTAGAGTAATTTGTATAAATGGCCCCTGAACTATGTGAGAACTGTCACATTGTCCCCTAAAATTTATTTTTCGACAGTAAACTCCTCAAACTCTTATTAATTGGCAAATTTACCCCTCAAATTTTAATCAAATTACTCTTTTTTTTCCCAATTTTTTGTTATTTTTTGGGTGAATTTTGCATCAAATCATTTCAAATTATATTTTATTTTATAAAAATAAATTAAAATATATCGAGAAATCCTTTTAAAATATTTTTTACTTAATTTTGAAAATTGTCAAAGTAAATATATTTAGATTTTTTTAAGAGTTTGAGAGATTTCGAGATATTATTTATTTATTTTTACAAACTAAGTACAATTGAAATGGATGATCCTAAATGCACAAAAAATTACTAAAATCACATTTTATCAAAATTTTGGAGCAACTCTACATCATTTATCCATTTTGTCTTGAAGTTTTTTTTTTTTTGAACCACTTTGATTATACTTTTTTATATATAAAAAAAAAATTTAAAAATTTTTAATGTCAAATTTCTATCATTTCTCTATGAGGATTGTTTTTTAGTTTACGTAATTTTTTTTTTATGAAATTTGACCAATTTCTATCAAATTTTTATGGGTTATTGGTACGAATTCCCCCAAAAACTATGCGCGAACTTACTAGTTGGCCCCCAAACTTTAAAAACAACTCCAATACCCCCAAATATGCATTTCATTTACATTTTTCATAACCCGTCAAATTTTGTACAGGTCTGTTAAAAATCCCTTCACACGTGACGTGCACGTGAGGGGTATTTTCGAAAAGTCAAAAAAAAATTTCCCTTTCTTTTTCCCTTATCTTCTTCTTCCCCTTATCCAAAATTCAACTCCATTTTTGCTACTTCACTTACTCCTTCCACTTTCAAAGACCTTTTCGCCAAGATCTCATTTTCCAATCCCAAACCTTTCACATATAATGCTAAATTGCTAGTGGATTTTGTCGCAAACAAGGTTTTTTTTTTGGTGGTTCATTTGCCCTTTTGATTAGAACATTTGTTTATATTTCTGATTGCTTTTTATGTATATAATTGGTAGATGAATAATGCTTGGATGGGTCTTGAGAAAGCGCCCGATGGAACTTTCAAAAGCAAGATTCATGGGTAAAGTTCCTTTATTTAATTTCTTTTGTAATGCCAATGAGAATAAATGAGTTTGATTTTGTTGTGGGGATTTGTTGTTGGATTTTATTTATTTGATTATGAGTTGTAAAAATTAATATTTTTATCCAAAATATCCAAACAATTGTTTTGAGATTAGAAAACAAATATGGTTTAATAATTGTTTTGGTGCTTGGAATGATGTTTTTTTAAGCAACTATTTGGGAGAATATATGGATTAGAAAATTTGGATTTCTTGTGGTCTTGATTTTCTGCGTGATAAATATTGGGAGAAAGATGTTCTTAACTTTGTTATGAGTGTATGTGGATAGAGTTCTTACCCAGAAAGATTTTGAATTGTTTATTGTTGTAGCTTGGCCAAGTTGGAAGGTGATGAACAATGTTTATCATGGTAACCCATCTCCTTCATCCGATGTTCTTGTTGATTGGGTGTGAGGGTATGTGAATAATTATAGGAGTTTTGTTATATTTAAGACATGCAAAAAAGGGGTGCAGATGTAATTGCTTTTAAAAAGGTGTGCAAAGGTAATTGGTAAGAGAAAATGGGGTATATGTTGTAATTTCCTCAATTTTTTGAACCCAAAATCAAATTGTTAAACCCATTCCAAAAAAAAGTTCAAAATCCCCATTTGGATTGATTCATATAGGTCATAATGATAATTAAATTTTGAAATGATTAAAATGTCAGGTGCCCTTGAACTTTGAATGTTGTCTCACTCATCACCCATTAGAGTATTTTGGTCAAACACTTGACTTAACGGTCATGTTTTTAAATGATCATTTTCTTAATTACGGGGAGAAACTTTGTTAGAACGCTCACACGAGTGTTACATATGAGGGCATTTTGGTCATTTGAGGTTGATTGGAATTTGAAAAGATTATTTGGGAGTTTTAGGGTGCATTTGTTTGACAGGATTATGATTGAGATTAAGATTACTCTTCTTTCTCCTATATTTGGTGCTATTTTATTGTGATAAATTATCTTTATCCTCAAAATAGTGATGTTTACAAGAGATTAATAATCCTCTTTTTGAGATGGGTTTTGATAGTGAAAAGGAAGAAATGCAAGGGGAATACTATTTCTTTGCGTATCTTGAGGGTTTTTTTTTTCTTTTTTCTTCTAAATAATAATTTATTAATTATTAAATATAATTGTATATATATATTTTTTAAATGATTTATACAATTGTTGTTTTTTTTCTTCATATTTTTAGAATATATTCTAAATAATAAAAAACTTAATAAAAGATGAGTTATAATTGAAATTCAATAAAAAGAAAATATGAAACTTAAACAACAACAACAACAATAATAATAATAATAATAAAACTATGTTTTGACATAAATTTTCTTGTTTCATTTTATTTTTATTGTCACCTCATAAAAATTTTATTCTTAAATTAATATTTTTCATATTACATATTTTAAAAATATATAGGTATTTATATTATTTTATTAAATTTAATTTTAATTTTTTTAAAAAAAATAATTCAATCCGATAATACATCAAACACATTATAATATTCAGTATAATTCACCCCAATTTTAATGGTTATAGTTTTAAAATAAACTTTATTTCTATTTCATTTTTTACTCGTGCCCCTAGAACCTTAAATCTTGTTGCTCACAATTTGGTCAAGTGAGACTTATTTATTTTGATACATTTATGAAAATATATTTATAAAAATTTGTTTATATTACGAAGACAGTGATGAATATCTTGTTATTTTGTTATATCAGTTATAAATTAGTTACGTTGATGTTATACATAATATGATTAGATACACAAGTGAAACTTATTTGATGGACAAAAAAAAATTATTTCAAAGTCTTACTAATTTTTATTAACATTTTCATACTTTTTTTTATTCTAAAATTAAAATTATCCATATTAAAGCTTAAAAAATATATTCAAATTATATTTATTGATTTATAAACAAATTAAATCAAAGTAATAAACATATTTTTTTAATTTTTTAAAAATGACAAAATAGTACAGTCCGATACTGCATGAAATATCAGATTATATTTCCTATAGTTTAATCCGATAGTACTCAAAACATAACATAACATTCAACATAATTCACACAAGTTTAATCCTTTATGTTAATCCTAGTACTATACTGCATACCAAACACAGCCTTAGGAATTTTTTTTCTATTCTAATTTGATTTTTCTTGAGTTTCCATTTCTTCATAAGAGAGTTTTTGTTCTTTGAAATTCTAAGGTTTACCCATCTAATAGCTCTTTGAAATACAAAAGAAGATGCCTTTTTTTTTTTTTTAATGTGTGAGAAGGATATAGCTGGGGAGTAAAAATAACAATGGTACAAGAAGATTTGGGGGAGATGAGCATCATGCTTGCCTCTCAACTTCCTCTTCTTTTTTATTCCCTAATGGTTATTCTAAAAGATATTCTTTTTTGAAGATTCCCTCTCGATTTTCTTTTTCTTGATTTTGTATTTATTTTTTAATTCTAACTTTTTAAATCCTTAAATTTTATGAGTAGTTAATAATTACTGTCTATCCCTTTATTCAAAGCATTAATTAATTCTTTCTTTGTATATTGTATTTTCAGAAAGATTTTTTTTTTGAAGATTTCCCCTTGATTTTCTTCTTCCAAAATGTTTAATTTTTCAGTTTTTTAGATAGAATTTTAATTGTTTCTAATGATGTTTGTGGAAAAATTATAATTTTTTTTTTATGGAATTAATGATTTTTACTATGATAGATTCAACATATTATGTGATTTTGTTTTAATATTTATAAATAAACTTAAAATATAATTTTTTTTCAATATTCAAATAGTTATTTTTTAATTGAGAGAGAAAAAAACCGTCCAAATTATTTCTAAACGCACTTTAAACATTTAGTGACAAAACACCTAGAAAATTAGGCCAACGGCACTTCTTAGGCATAATCAATCATTTTTGTCACCAAATCTTACCCTTTTTTTTTTAAGGGGTTCAATTAATACTTTAGTAATATGAAGTTACTAATTTATATCAATAACAAGTAATGCATAAAGTAATTTTAATGAGGACTTTATATATACTAGTTTGGGTACTTGTGGGAAAAAAATATATATTTGTCTAGTTATAGGCCAGTATTAGTTTAAGTCAAATTTATTGGTTAGTTTTAGAAATAACTACAACTAAACTAAAAGAAAAAAAAAATTAATCTTTTATTATGATATGTAATAAGAACAATTAAAATTTTTATATGATCTCTCTATAAAGTTTGTTTTAACAGTGTTTCAAAACTTCAATTGTATAATTAACATTTTTTAAAGGAAGAAAGAAAACTCTAGTATTTTATCAAAAAAAAAAAACAACTTGGGAATGAAACATTTTTAGGCTAAAGATGACGTTTTAGCATAATTCATTGTAGTTAATGTTTAATTCCTTTCATTGTAGTTTCTAGACCATTTTATTGATGATATTTGTAGAGAAATTTGTAGAGATTACAATAAGAACACTCAAAATATACAAGAGAATACAGAAAATTCCTCTCAAACTCACTGCCATAAGCCTCATTGAGAAGAAGACTTCTCTGTTTTTCTTGTTTCTTCCCTTGGAAATTCCCAGTGAAGGGAAACGAAGAAGGAAATTAAAAAAAGTGAAAAAAGAGAGGAAAAGATTCTCTTGGGTATTGTGTGTAAGGGATTTTTTTTTTTTTTTTTTGTAGGCTGTGAGAGGTGGTCAGATTTAGACAAAAGAGCTTTCCTTCATGGGGTAGATAATAATGATAATGCAAGTGAGAAGAGAAGAGATAGAGAGAGGTTGGGTGAGCATATTTTAGGAGAATAGAGAATTTTTGGGAAAAAAAAGTAATTGTCTTATTTGATGGAGGTGAGAGGAGTGGGATGTGAGTTGTCTTCCACTTTTGACTTTTTAGAAATAGGAGAAAAGCTTCATGCCAAGATGGCGTTATGGGGTCCAAAAACGCAGGTTTTCAGAGTCAGAGATACGGGTTCCCAGAAAATGAGTTTAGGGGTCTGAAAACACGAGATTTCAGAATCAAGGTCTAGATTCCCGGAACATGAATTTTGAAGTCCGGAAACACGGGTTTCCGACTATAGGGATCCGAATTCCCGGAAACAAGATTTTGGGGTCAGGAAACTCAAACTTCCGGATTCAGGGGTATAGATTTTCAATTTCTGAAATCAACATTCTATTTTAACCAATGATAAAAATATCGATATTTCGACTGAAATATCGAAAAATGGAAGGTATCGATATCAAAATCCAAGGTATGTTAATTTCTTCCAGAATATCGTGGAAATATCGGTAAGTATCGATATCGGTATCGATTTCATTTTCTAACAATGTAATTGTTCCACAATTTCGAGAAGATATCGATATTTTGAATTAAATTTCAAAAATTTTAATTTTTTCCTATTTTTTAAATTCTTTTAACTTTTTTTCTTCATATTATTTATAATTAGAAGTTTAAAAAATGTACAATTAAATGATTCATCTTCTGTTAGTGGTTCTTCAAATGCAACAACAACTACTTAATCTTCTGTTGATAAAAGCTCAAATGATGAAAATGATGGAGGTGGGGGAAATGTTGGAGAGTATAAGTACAATTCACCAAGTCCATTACCTTTGAGTCTGTTTATAGGAGAATAGCAGTTTACTCATACAATTCAAAATGAAGATCATGGTTCTAAAGCTGCTAGTGTAGGTATTGATGCAATTGGAAAAACATTCGAAAGAAGAAGACGTGAACAACAAACGAGAATGAGTCAATCTGATAAAGAATTTCTTGCTATGACTTTTTCATAGATGAGCATGAATACTGAACATAGTTCTTATGGTGATTCCCAAAATAAGCTAATTTTTAATACATCTTATCAAGATTCTTATGTTGCCTACAATATGTTTGACTATCCTTCGCCACAAATGTCATATGAAATTTCTATGCATGGAAATGAACAATACCCACCGACTTGGATCAATCCAAACAACCCAATTTATAAATTGTCGGTAGGAAGAAATCAATCAATATACACTTGGCACATTTATAACTACCTTCAGAATTATGCTATTACAGTATATTGGCAAAGTTATTGCTCCAATCAAAATGAGGTCATGCTTTATGTATTCGAACTTCCAAAGAATTCATTTTGGTATTAAGTTTATTGTGCTGTGTACTTGATTTTTTTTTTTTTGTACTATGTAATATATTGTGATCTTTCTTCATTAAAAATTTATTTTGAATATTATATATAGCTTTATCGCGCTATATATTAAGCACTTTACT
>WUAT03008674.1:0-14606 GCA_010015005.3 Ulmus americana
AAAAAGGGAAAAGAAGAAAAGAAAAGAAAAAAAGAAAAAAAAAAGGAAAAAAAAAGTACAGGGGTAATTTCAGTATTATGAAGAAAAAAAAAATGATGGGGGCAGGGTAGCAAAAAGCAATTTAGGTCAATTAGAGGGTAACTTTTTGGTATTTTTCAAAACATACGTTCATTTATGCTATTTACGACAACTAGAGGGTACTAAAATGCAATTATCCCGGAAAAACATTTGTTTCATATTGTAGGTGAGATCTGCACTTACAGTTTTGCACGCATGCTTAGTTTAGTGATCTCCACCTATAACCAAAATGTCATAACTTATTAAAATTGTTCTACCGAATGAGAATTGTAGAATGGTTTTGCATGCAAGACAATATTTGCAACATCAATCGCTAAAACGTGTAACTTTAGCTTGTTGGGGTTAAAACCATTTTTAAACATCCTTTCTAGGAAAAACATGAAACACATTGACTAAAGCCGGAATGCCTTTGAGTTAATTTATAAAAACTTTGACTAAGGGTAGAATTCCTAAAACTTTGAAATAAGGTTTTAGTTTTAAGGCCTTAGAATTTCCTTTACCTTGGTCGATTAGATCTCATTCAAAATTGAACCAATTTTCAAGAAACTTGATCCATTGAACTCCTTTAACATTAGGGTTTATGTCTACGAAATCTTAGTTCATAACATGGTTTGTAACTTAGTCAAATCGGATTCCTTTTCACTTGGTCTTTCCAGGTTTAGGCAGTTTGTCAATCAATTTTGAAATGGTCATGACATGCACAATTTAAAACCAATTTTGTTGAAATCAATTGGAAAATTTAGGTAAGACAAGAAAGTTGGTTATGTAAAAAGAACTATGGTAAAATTATTCTTGAGGGTGTAGAATTATATTGAAAATTGGGACCTTTCAACAAGGCATTTTCTTAATGGTCAGTTTATATGCCTAATTTTTTTTATTATTTTTTTTTTTATTTATCATAACTCTTTCAATTTCAAACCAAATGGAAAAGCTTCAGACCACTTTGAAGTTTGATCTTTAAAACTTTTGACTCAAATTTCAATTTCTAACTAGATGAAAAGGGTTCAGACAAAGGGTTAAAACAGAGTTTTTAGGGTTTTAGTCTTACCCTAAGTTATTGAGTTTGGCTTAATCCCATGTCCTTATTACATCATAAAATTTACCGTAAAAATATTTAGGAGCCAAAACATGTACCTAAACCATTGTATGTCAAGAAAATTATAGTTTGAGCAAATCAAAATTCAAACACTTGAAATTCCATAACAGACCGAAATTGGTTTCCTTTCAAACAACCTGTTTTCAAATCATCATATTATAAAATCCAGAAATCCAATATTTTCAAAATTCTAGCATGTTAAAATAGGCGTTCCAAGCTTTCCAACAAGAAAAAGTATGCATAATTCTGAGTTCTACAAGTACTAAAACATCAATGTGCAATCTGGGTATCATAACTGTCGAAACTAGGATGCATTTTCTTAGTTCATTATTGAAATTCATTCCTAACTTGCATGCAATTCTAGAAAAATATAATCCCATCAAAATCCAAACATGAACAATTCATTTCAGATATTAAAACAAAGAATTTATTGTGAATCCTTGCTTGAAATGGATGGAAAAATAAAATGAACGCTCGGTTTGAAGCTTGGCTGAGAACCTAGGATTGTTCATCACAAAGTTCATCAATTCTTATGTTAATTTTAATCCTAATTCAAAGAATTTTGTAAGGAGTTTACTTACTTGAAGATTGGTGGAAGAATTGAGATGAATTCCCTAAGAAATCACGGAATTTGATAGGGAATTGCTTGAGGATTGCTTGTTGGCCGAGAAGAGGAAGAAGAGGAGCTTGTGCTTATCAAACCTTGATCATATAGCTCGACTCTTTCTTATATAGGCTTTCCAAGCAGTGGGTAGTGGAGGACAAGGATCCGACACCGCTTCATTCTAGTGGCTGCATGGCCATTAATTACTTAGAGGGTGCCACTTGTATTCCACTTAGCAGCTTATGTATATATAAGGGTGTTCAATACTTAAATAATGGTAACTTAAGCTTTTAGTGTGATTGGAAGGCTATTTGATTAGTTAGCCGGAAGGGAATCATAGGGGATGTGGCAGGAAGGGTGTTTTGGAAGAGACAAGTTGCCGGAAGGACCACATGTAATACTTAGCTTACCGAAAGGTCCCAACAGCCAGAAGGAGGGGTAAGGCCCATCCTACATGGCCGTGAAGTATGTTTGGTTTGGGATAGGCTAAGCCTAGTCGAAAGGCTCCTGTTTACAATGTAGTCTGGGCGCCTTCCTGCATGTATGGCCATATTGGTTCTGTAAAAGGGTTTCCGGATACTTTGTAGTGTAGTGTCTTGAGGGTTTTCGGGATGAGCATGTTTCCGAAAAGAACATATCTCCGGATGGAACATGTCTCGGGGAGAAAAGTGTCTCTGGATAGAACATGTTTCTGGAAGGACTATGTTTTCCAGAAGGAAAGTGTTCCCGGAAGGAAAATGTTTCCGAATTGATTCTTTTTGCTAGAAGGTTTACGTTTCCAGGTGGAAGGTATTTTTGGAAAGCTCGTACTCCCACACGTGTCTTGAGGCTATCCGGGAGGTCTACGAGAAGGTTATCCAGGAGACTTGATGGACTTAGAGACTACCCAAAAGACTGCCATGGGGTTGTGTGCCCTGGAAGCCATCCCATCCTTGGCCCGGAAGGGTTTCTTGCTTAAGTAAGGGTTCCAAATAGGTGTTTTGACCACCTGATTTGGCCGGAAGGCCTCTTTTCACTCCCTTTTTCACACTATCCTGATTCCACTTCAAATTCCTTATTCCCGATTTATTGAAAGCCTTAGAGTTATTTCCCCAATAAACTCAATTCAAAACCAGTGTTTTCTAATATTTTATAATTTAAATTAATTTCTTGCTTAGATTTTCACATAAACACGTAATTATATTGCACCAAAATTTTCATAATTAGCATGACATAACTTACTTTTCTTATTTAATTACGTAATGTTGCATGCAATTCTATAACAGTTTAACATATTCTAAATTTTTTACTTACATAACTTGAAAATGAATTTAATTTTTTAATTACTGTTATAGCATGACATAAAATTCCATCATGAAATTTATATAGTCATGGTTTACAAGGAAGATGCTTGCTTGGGGTTTCACATCCTTGCTGCTTCACTTTTCTTGCCTTTACCAGCAAGAGTCTTCTCACTCTACACGGTCTCAATCTTATATTTCTTTGTGACGTGTTCCTTCAGCAAGCTGTTCTCTTTCTCTAGATTTTGAAGCTTTTCATTGAACATCTTTTTCATCTCTACGACCATTCTTTAAGTTGCGTTGTTCTTCTCCTCGTAACCTTGTATAATCTTCATCAATTGTTCCATTAGTACCATTATCATGTGTTCGATCAGCTTGATTGTTTTCTACCTGGTTCAAAGAGGCTCTTGTATTCATTGATCATTTCTTCGTAAAGAAATGATCTTCAAAGATTAAAAATTTGAAGAAAATAGGAATTTCTAATCAAATCGAAGACTAAAAATCTTTGACAAATAAGATTTATAAAGAGGATTAGAAAGATTTGATTGTAAAATCTTGTCTGATTGGTTGTTGTCATTGGCTCTTGTATCGAATTCCTATAGATGACGCCAATTGTATGTGCAAATAATTTGAACGAATAATAAACTCTCTTCAAATCTTATTCCAAGTAATTAAAGTACAAACAATTAAGAAAGAAGAATCTTATAACAAGAAATCATAAGATTCACTCTTTCTATGTAAAAAAAATTGAGAGAGAAATAAATTCTTCACTCAACTTCTCAAAGTAGCAATGAAATGTGTCCTCCTAAATTACAGAAATTTACTATTTATAAACTATTTGAAGCTTATTACAATCCTTCTGAAGGAGATTTGTCCTTCAGCAGCTTTCAACCTTTTTCAAGCCATCCTTCGGTAAAGCCTCCTCTGGCAGATCATCCTTCGGTGACCGGCTCTTCTTCATCCTTCGGTACTACTTTTTCAAATTAACTCCTTATTTTACAAAATTTCCTTATTATTGTTTTCACGACTAACTAGGGACCTCCACCCCAAAATTTCCCCACCCAGAATCTCTCCCATCTTGTTTTCTTGCTTGTATATCACCTTCTTTATATATTTCTTATTTCTAATATTATTTTGGATGAGAAGTCTCTTTTTGGTCTTCTCTGCACTCAAATCCTTATTTGAAGAAAAACACTTATTTGCTCTGCAAGACAGCGGCCGCATGGTTTTTTTTTGGCTAGAAAAGAAGATAGTGATTGTTATGGGTTTCCATTCAATCACTTATTTGATTCATGCCCAACAAATGAGAGAATTTCATTAATTTCATTAATATCGGTTCTAGGAGGCCTTATATATTACTTTTAGACTTAAAATTTCCTGAGAAAAAGTGATAGCAGAAGAAAAATAAAAAGATGCAATAATCTATATACAAAGTAAAACCAGATAAAATCAATTAAAAATTAACAAGAGGAGATTAATCAAAGTTAACAATAAAACTTTTACTAGATGCTATAATGTCTACGTTATTTTGGCGATTTGAATATAATTTTTATTTTAATTATTCAAATAGAGTATTTAAATAGGTTATTTGAACATCTAAATTAGTGTTTGGTTCATGATCTGAATCATGATCCAAAAAAAGAAAATAGGGCCTTCAAACATGATAAACTGAGATGATGTTTAATTGAATATTAGTACAGAATAATTTTTTTTGACTTTAAAAAATATATATATATATATATATATATATATATATATAAATTTAATAATATTTAATATTGTACATTAAATTATACAATTTGTATCTTGATTAAAAATTACAAATAATAAAAATTTAGTGAATTTAACAAATAAATACTTTAAAAATTAGAAAACATTGAAAATGAAATGTCCAAGAGAGAAAATTTTAGTTCAAATTTTAATAGTATTGTCTTAAAGTTTACAAAATACTATAAAGCGATGCAATTAAAAAAAAAAAAAAACGGGTGCTGTTTGGTTTGCAATTCTATAGTATTATGAATATAGTATTCTAAACAGAATAATATTATAAATAGAATTTTTGTTTGGTTTAACAGTCCGAACAGAGTACTCTAAACAAAGTTTTTGTTTGGTTCAGCATTCTACAGAGTAAATAAAGTATTATTCTAAACAGAGTTTTTGTTTAGGTCAGCAGTCTAAACAGAGTAATAATATTGTATTCAGAATCATAAATCAAACATGGCATAATTTCACTACTCACTATCTAAGCATTGTTGTCTTGTTGAATCATATCTTTCAAGCTACTTGTATGTGACACATTGCATTATCATCGTGATTACCAATACAATTATAATTATCGTTACCATTACTATTAACATTACCGTTATCATTAAGAATAATGTTCATTACTTCTACTATTACTATTATCATTATCGTTACCATTACTAATACTATTATAACATACTATTATTTTTATCGTTACCGTTATAATTATCATTATTATTCATATTACTGTTACCATTAACATTATCATTATAATTAACGTTAGTAATAACGTAACTGTTATAATTTTTGTTACCATTATAGTTACCACTATTGTTAATATTACCATTACAGTTATTAAAGTAATTATAATTACTGTCTCAACTATCGTTAACATTATTGTTACCAATACTGTTACTATTACCGCAAGCGTTACCAATCTTTTATAATTATCATTATCGTTCCAGTTACAATTACCACCGTTACTATTACTATTATTATTCTTTCTCAATCACTTCTTTTTCTAACAGAAAAACAAGATAAAATAGTGATTGGATTCGTATTTAATTTATAATTTCAACATGTTATTCCAATCATGATTCGAATAATCTATTCAAATTAGAGATGACAATTTTTCCTTTGGGGTCGGGTGCCCGCAGGGACTTGCCGCTAATGGTTTAGGAATGGGGAGTAAAATTTAAGAATGGTCCGGGAATGGTATTTATAAAAATCCCTGACCTCGATTATATATACATATATATTTATATATTATATATTTAATAAAATTATAATTCAACCCAAATAAATACCTAACCTAATCAAAATCATAGTTTGATTGTCATCTTAATAAAATACTCAATCCACTTTATTTATTTTAAAAGTCATTAAAAATATTAAAATATCCATATACTCAACTTATTTTGTTTTTAACATTATAAAAGGCCACTACAATTTTATTCCAAAAAATAAAAAGAAAAAAAATATATCAGGGAACCTGACAAGGACCCGTCCTTTATAGGGAATTCCCTATTCTCGCCCTCGGAGAAAATAAATAAGGATGAAGATTCTAAAAGTTAGTGAGACTGAGATTGGGGATAAAAATCTTAAAAGTTAGTGAAATCGAGAATAATATTGTAATTTTCAATTATACTCGGTTCCCATTTATATTCCTAATTCAAATCATAATTTGAATAATCTATTGAAACATGAGAAAACATAATATCATAAGATATGATTAGGAAAAGGATCGGCCAATATTTACAATCAAACTTTATGGTAGAAATCAAATAGTATCTCTTTTCAACAATTTATTTATTTATTATTATTAAAAAAAAACCCTTTAAATATTACATAGGATTCTGTCGCAAATATAATGATAATGATTTTTTTTTTTATCAGAATAAAATAACTGATGTAATAATTTTTTTTTTTTTTTAAGGGGGCCGTACTAATTATTTTTTATTTTATTTTGAATGGAATAATTATTTGGAAAGTGGGTACTTGTGGTTTTAGTCTCCCTTTAATAATATCCCATTTCCAGATCCACAAAAACGTCACCGTTTGGAGTTTGCTCCCCATTACATGTGTTCCATATTTTTCTCCCACTACCTTTCCAACTCTCAATTTCAATTTTTAAATTATTAAAAATAAATAAATAAAATAAAATATTCTCTCCTTCCTGAGTCGTCCCACCGTCCCCCATTCTTTGCTTCAACTTTGGTACTTCTCGTTTTGAAATACAAACACACAGAAAAAAAGAAAAAAAGAACAAGGAACTTCCCTTTCTGGAGCTGCATGCTTTTCAAATTTACCTCCCAACCACAATAATGAAGCCTTCCATTTGTGTATGTTTTCTCTCTCTAAAAACCTTCCTCTCTCTCTCTTCTATTTCTGTAAATATGTAGTTTTAATGGTGCTTCTGGTGAAATTTTGATGTGTTTTATAGTTTAAGAACTGGGTTTTGTTTTTGTTTTTGTTTTTTTATTTATTTTTTCATTAATTTCGTTATTGTATTGGCTATTGGGTAGTGAGGGAAGTTAATTTTGTTTTTGTAAAATTGATTTTGGAGTTTGAGTTGCATTTTCCTGGCCCCTGTTTGGTTGGTCAGAAAAAAAAAAGAAAAAAAGTTGCGTTTGATCATTTTCCGGCGAGAATATACTTTCACTTCATCTATAGGCTAGTGGGGTGGCGAGTTATTTCTGTGTTACTCTGTTTGGTTAGTCAGAAAGTTGGGAGGGAAAATACTTGTGAGGAAGGTTTTTTGGGTTTAGCAGCTTACCTTCAATCGTCTATTGGATCATTCAGAAGCGAATTCTGCTTTCGAAAAGTTGAAAGAACCAGAAAAAAAATTAAACTTGCTTTTGAGACTTGAAGGGATGGAAAAAGGACTAAATTTGACCTCTTAGTAGTAAGGGAATTGGAAAAGATGTAAATTTTGGTTGAAGAGATGAGTGAGACTTGCTGGGTTAGAAAGCACATCATTTGCTTTCTGTTTATCACTGCATTTTCTCAGTAACCAAACACTTTAAATAGAAAACAGGGAATAAAGTGGGGCTGGTATAAATGATTTACAGCTGGTATTTATTTTCTAGGCTCTTTTCTCTCTCTTCTCCCTAGAAGAGTTTCCCCCCTTTTTTTGTTGTAAGGTTTACAAGTTATATGAAATTCTTTCCAATACTAATCCTATGTTTAGCTTGGGCACATGGCTCATAAGCTTATTACTTCTTTGTTGCATAATTGGCCCTCTTTCTTCTTTCTGTTTTGAGCATCTTTTGTCTTACAAAAAAATTACAAATTTCGATGCAGGTTAAGGTTTTTGCACTCTGTTCTAAGCAATGAACAACTTTTCTTAAAACTTGACACTAATCCTTTTCAAAATTTAGTTGAATGAATCTACCGGAGGATCGCCTGTTGTTATTACTTTTTTACTGTACCTCGTCGAATGGCATAAAGTTTTCTCCTATCTAGAACCATTCCAAATACTCTCTAGTTTGTGCTATTGCATAGTTTGGATGATAACAGCAAAGTGGGGTTGCTAAGGATTGATTTGTTTTCTGGTCCTGTGTTCGTTTTCTGCCTTAATTTCCTTTTCCTGCCATTCCATTGTAGTGAAATTATATTAACTAGTATGAAATGAGATAGAGGATCACTTGTCTCTAATCATCTTTGTTTCTTTCAGGTTTCAGTTGCATCAGATTCGAAGAATAAATCATGCTTGTGCAGTCTGTTTCTTGTAGCTTTGTTGGTTTGTGCTGCTTACTTCCTCGGTGGTGCATTCGTTGCAAAGGAGTACAAAGAAGTATGTATCTCTCTTCTATAGTTGACTGTTGAAGATTTCTTTACACTAAGAGGATATGGTAATTGTATATCGTATGGACCTTGGAATTCTTACCTTGAACTGCGACTGAAATTTTTTTTACAATATCTCAATTGTTAATAACACATGGCTGAGAAACACTTATCTAAAATATGGAACCATTGATCCTTATTATTAAAGAAGATAGTGAAATACCCCAACCACTTGATTTTCCAATTCTGAAAGGAAAAGAGAAAAGAAAACAAATAACAAAATATAATAACTAAAAGTTTCTGTCAGCAGGGGTTATGATAACGAAAAGAGGACAAGAGATTTTCTATGTGAGATTCAAGTTCTTATTTTGCAATTATCATGCGCATTATTTTGTTTAGCTTATTCTGCAATCACTATGGAACCTCTGATGCAGAGATTATCAAGATGGGGAATGATTTATGGTACACAAAACCCAAATACAAATTCTCATCAAGTGAAAAATACAAAGACTGACATATGCAAGGTTTGTTTCCTTTAGTCAAGTCTCTATATCTTCCTCCTAAAGTTACTTCAGTGTCTCTTATTATTTTTGTCTTGTTCCCACTCAGAGGCAATGTTTGCCTGAGGGAACAGAAGTATTACCGAAAGGAATCATTAGCAGAGCATCAAACTTGGAATTGCAACCTTTGTGGGGCTCAACTAAGAAAAAAGTATGTTTTCCACAATTGTTAAAACTTACTCTGTTTAGGATAGATTACAAACGTTACTTAAAATACAGCATTTTTGTTTCAGAAAATTGCAAAGTCTTCATTGAGCTTGCTAGCCATTGCAGTTGGAATCAATCAGAAAGAAGTAGTAAATAAAATTGTTAAAAAGGTGATGTTTACTCCAGTTATTCCATTTTTTCTTTAGGGAACATTCATCATCTTTGTGATTTATACCTCTAACTCTCTTGCAGTTCCCCTCGAGCAATTTTGTAGTGATGCTTTTTCATTATGATGGTTTTGTGGATGAGTGGAGGGATTTGAGTTGGAGCGATCGTGCCATTCATGTTTCTGCAGTGAATCAAACTAAATGGTAATGTTGATTCCTCTAATACTATATTTTCTTGATTTAGGAGTTAGTATGACCAGGTTAGTATGTGATGGGTAGACAAGCCAACAGTTTAGACATGATTTAGCGAGTTCTTAACGAAACAATTATGTGTAATAATGTAGGTGGTTTGCCAAACGTTTCTTGCATCCGGACATAGTTGCTGAATATAATTATATTTTTCTTTGGGACGAGGACCTTGGAGTCGAGAAATTCGACGCAAAACGGTCAGCATGATCTGCTCTAGAATCAACTTAGTTTGTCCCTTCATTGTAATTGAATTTTAGATTTAACATATACGAATTTTATTTCTCTTTGTAGATATTTATCTATTGTTAAAGACGAGGGACTTGAAATATCACAGCCAGCTCTTGATCCTGCTAAGTCAGCTGTGTATCATGGAATTACAGCACGACAGAGGGGATCAAAAGTGCACAGGTTAGTGTAAATGTTTTGGACATTTGAGATTCTCTAGAGTCGAATCGTAAAATAGTTATTATGACAAATACATCAATATACTCCAAAGTTGAGATGGTCAGTTTTATACATTGTGTTTTTATAAATAAAAAAATTACAGGTTTATAGGTATTAATTGCAAAAACCAATATTGGAAAGCGGGTGAGATTTCATCATCGAACCTACTCCAAATCCCTTCATTTTAAAAAAGATTCTTTTGGAACTATAAAACCATTATGAGTTTGATTAATGCTGTTTCGTGGATTTCAATAATTGATCTTGTTCTCTGTCTAAAGGTTCTGTGATCATTACTTGTTTGGTTCACTTCACTTTAATGATTGAGATTTGAGACTGAAATTTAAAATTTATAGAGTTGGCTTAACAGTATAGTACTCTTCTTTTCCACTTGCTTCACATTGTACTTTCAAATCTAACTTAGTTACTACCAAATTTAATATATATACATAATGGAAACTCTAAACCTTAGTTATTTTGTTTCGTGTTTGGCATTTTTTCTTAACAGAAGGTATTACAAGTTAAAAGGCACCGGAAGGTGTGATGACAATAGCACTTCCCCTCCATGCATAGGGTAAATTATCATCTACTCTATCATGGCTTCTTTGTTTTCTTATAATATTGCTGAAAATTTTCATTGTGGTATAAAATCTGTTGTACAGTTGGGTAGAAATGATGGCACCTGTGTTCTCGAGGGTCGCTTGGCGATGTGTATGGTATATGATCCAGGTATGGCATCCCCATCAAGATTAGACATTTTTCTTCTTCTTGTTATTTAGTGCTAGACAAGGTCAAATTGCATAAAAATGTCGATGATATTTGATAGTCAGACTCATCTAGTTAACACAATGATACTTTTCTTTGAGATTTGATTGGTAATATGATAATGAGATGCTTAAATAGGATCTAAGTCAATTACAGAATTGTTTTAGACAACTAAATAGTTTGAAAATTCCTGTTTTCTAGAATCAGGGACCATGGGATTGATATTAGTTTTGTAAAGATTCAAATTTGTACGAGATTTTTGTCTCATTGGTCAATTGGCTTGAACTCCCGATTTGATAAAACCTGTGGTCCAACACTAGATTTTCTTGGAATAACTTACATAAACTTTTAATGATACATTAAAATCAGATTGGTTGAGTTGAGGTCCTGAGGAGCCTAAAATATATATAATCAGTAGTAATCTGCAGCCATTTGCTAGGGGGAGTTAGAAAGTCCAGATTTGATATTTGAAGCGTTTGTGCTGATTTTTTATTACCTTTTGCAGAATGACTTGATCCATGCTTGGGGTTTAGATATGCAACTCGGTTATTGTTCACAAGTAACTTTCAAGTCCTTTGGCTTCTTTTTTGAATTTCTGGTCATATTTATGATGTTTGGACTTTTCCTTTCAGGGTGATCGAATGAAAAATGTTGGTGTGGTTGATGCTGAATATGTAGTTCATCTTGCTCTCCCTACACTTGGTGTGTCGAATAATATTAAGGCAAGTATCATCTACAAAGCTCTTTACTTGATGCCCGATATTTGCTCTTTACTTGAAGCCCGAGATTTCTCTAGCTCAACTTATTTAGCAGAGAAATTCTGTGGAGAATTGTTTTGCCTTTCGGGTCATGTTTTGCTTGATATTCCATTAAGGGGTCCCATCCACTTTCTGTCATTTTTGTTTAGCGAAAAATACTTGGATTCTAATTACTTCAATTATCACTCCGTAGCTGTTAGACTCGTTTTCCAAAGAGTACTAACAATGAATCTTCTTCGTAATTTCAGGCTTCGTCTAGCTCCCTGAAAATTGACAATAGAGCTAAGGTAGCACTTGGATATTTTTTAAGACCACATTTTGTGGTTTGTTCCTCAATTCATTTACGACTACTTATCTTGCATTTCTCCCCTGGCGTAAACAGGTTCGGATGCAATCCTCAATCGAAATGAAGATCTTCAAGGAAAGATGGAACAATGCAGTAAAGGAGGATAGTTGTTGGTTCGATCCATATCGGTTGTCAGCAAATCAAAGTAGCTAAAAATCATATATTTATAGCTACCATCACCAGAAAATAATGCAAAGGTTGGTGGTCATTGTTGTGCATAAAACCACAGATGATCTTGCACCCGATAACTATACATACAATTTTGTGATAAAGCAAGACAGACAGAATAACTGATGGAACTGTTCTAGCATCGGAAATACCGAAATATTCGTTATCCATCGGATGGGAATGATCGAGTAATCTTCTAGGGCCATGACAGTTTGATGCATTCTTTTGTAAATCACAGAAGCTTGGAATTAGATAGGGTCTTTGTTAGTTGCCAAATTGAGAAATTGGAGATGTACAATGTAAGTAAACTAGTGGTTTTTGGTGCCAATACTGTATAGTTTTTTCTCTTATTTTCTTGAGAAAATTCAGTGTGTTTGTGCTTAAAAGAAGTTTTATCTTTGTATCGAGTTATATTGTAAATTAAATTGCAAACGACTATGTGAATATAAACCTTAATGTGTCTAGTTTATACCATCATATATTTTTTGTTTGGGACAGTAAAATTTTTCATTAAGAAATAGACTTATTGTCGTAAATGTTCCGTTTTGTTTATTCGAATTGATATTTTGTCTTTTTATTAAATTTTTTTTTGTCATACTGTTTACTCTATAAAATTACTTTTGAATTAGAGGAAAATTTTTAATTGTAGTATCGGTAAATAGTAATATGAGAAGCTTTAATGACGAAAAAAATCAATACTAGAGTAAAATATCAGTTCGAGTAAACAAAATGTGACATTTACCTGAGAAATCTTTTCAAAAAATTACAAACTTCAAGGGACCTATATGATAATTTCCCTATCTCAACAATAAACAATAATAAAACCCAAAGAAAAAGAGGGAATCACCTAACATAGATGCCTTTGACAATCTTTAGACTTTAACCAATGACAATAGACATCCATTTATTATTTTACTCTTTAAAAAAAAAAAAAAAAATCTCCCGCTCTCTTCCATTTTCTATTTATCGCTCTCTGCTCTCTCTCTCCACGGCGACCGCGTACCCCATTGCCGCCGACCGCCCACCCACCACCGTCGCTCTCTGCTCTCTCACAGTCATTTCACTCTCACTCCTTCCTGGCCTCTGAGCTTCACCTTCGACCTTCCAACCAAAGCCACAGACGCCATTATCGTCACTTCCACAACCTGTCCAATCTCCCTCCAAAAGGTTGGAGCGAAAGATAATACAAGAAGAACGGAAAACTTACAGGAAACCATTGGAATTGGATCAAGATCTGTCAACCAAGTGAGTTTGTAATTTGATTTTTCGCTACTTATAATTTCTAGTTGCTTCTTGATGCTTCAATTTTAGGTAGTGTGTAGGAGAAGTTTCCATTTTGAAGTCAGCTTGCTTTTCCCAATTTAATTCTTGATTGGGATTTTGAAATTGGAGAAATTTTTACTCTCTGTTTGGTTTTGTGAAGTTATAATATACTGTATTTCTGTTTCTAAATTTTCCAACGAATTTATTGGTCTGTTATATTTTAATTTTTTTCTTTTACAAACAAGTTACAAAATCCTACGGGAGATTTAAATAAATATTAGTCTTTTGGCATCTTATTGGAAAAAAAAGCAAAGGAAACAAATAATTTGAAATATATCACTTTGAAGACAAAAATGTCCTTAGAGAATTTACAAATTCACAAGTCGAAATCATGCCCAAAATCAAAGCGAGAAAAGACCAGAAACGGCAATGCCCTTCAAGTTTCGCTGAGTATGGTGGCATCGCTGACGGAGTATTGTCGCCGGAACAAGTAGGGTAATTTTCGTAAAGATCAGAACTGGTCAGTGTTGTAATTTTTTAAATGTAGCGGCATATTCTTTCTCATTTCACATTAATGACAAACAAGTTATGAGTACATTATATTGATGGTGTCGTGATAATTGATGTTTTTTATTCGAAGATCACACGTATATTATTGTGTTTATGCTTTCATGTATTTTTACTATTTAATTGTGTATATTTTTGTATCCTATCGATACATTATTATGTATAACTTTACGTAGTATTTAGTTTGTAATTCTTAATAATTATTCTATATTCTTAATATTGTTCATATTTACTTTGTTATTCCATAATACTATTATTAATTTTATCTATTGTGATATTATTTAACTCTATTCTATCTTTATTTCCCATTTTATTTATTTTTGTTGCACTATAAGTTCCCAAATTTTTTTAATATTAATAATTTAGTCTTGAAATAAAAAAAATATTTTTTTATTTTTATTTTTTCTTCTTTTTTTTACTTTTTTTTTTGCACCATAAGTTCCCGAATTTTTCTAATATTATCAATTTCGTCCAGAAATAAAAAAAATATTTTTTTATTTTTATTTTTTCTTCTTTTTTTTGCACCATAAGTTCCTGAATTTTTTTAATATTATCACTTTCGTCTCGAAATGAACAAAAGATTTTTTT
>WUAT03008784.1:0-21530 GCA_010015005.3 Ulmus americana
TGTTCAGTAGATATAAACTTCTTTTATTTTATAAAACTATTTAATTAGAGTTTTTAAAACTTCGAAAGTTAATATCAAAAAAAAAAAACTAATAGTTTTCGTATTGTTTATTCGAAAGAAGTTTTCCACGGTCTTGGCTGAATGAAAAATAATAGTGACCTATGTTTTTCTTATGAAAAACTATCGAAAGTAATTTAAAAAAAAAGTTTTTAGACACTTGCTTTTAAAGATTAAAATGTTTATGATTATAGATGAATTTTAAAAAACTTTATCCCGAAATTTTAAGGGTCCAATTAGGATTATTTAGTAGTACATAAAGGCTTAGAGAGGTTGGGCTTTTATAGGTGTAGCCTCAATATGCATCAAGAAAACTCATTGTCTTGTATCTAGCAATTGCATTTACCAATTTGTCTATCTTTGGCAACGGATAACTATCCTTAGGGTAGGCTTTATTTAAGTTCGTGAAGTCTATACATACTCTCCACTTTCCTTTCTTCTTTTTAATAACTACTACATTGGATAACCACTCTAGGTATTTACACAACTTAATTGCATCTATCTCCAGTAGTCTATCCACTTCATCACTTAACACTTTGTTTCTCTCTAAATCGAATCTTCTCTATTTCTGCCTCACCAGAGGATATGACAGATCGATGTTTAGGTAGTACTTTGCTTCTTTTGGATCTACTCCTAGTATATCTCTATGCAACCGAGCAAAAAAGTCTTTGTTTTTCTTTGAACATTCTGTTATTTTTTCTCTTTCTACTTTTTTCAGTTGGGCTCCCACCAGCACTTTCTTTCGTGAATCATTCGGGTCAAGATTAACTTCCACCAATTCTTCAATTGTGTTCTCTGGAACGTCGGTCTCCTCCTCAACCTTCTTCAAATATATTGGTAGGTAGCACTTTGACTACTATTTCTCGCTCCTTTCCTCCGGAGCCTCATTCTCTTTATCCTTTGCCTTGTCAAACTTTTCGACCTAACTCTTGGTCATTCTCTGGACCCCTCCTTTTTGGCTTTCTATATCATAGCATCTCTTGTTTTGTGATTGATCTCCTTTGATATCTATTGTATATAATCCATCCGAGGATTGACATCTCATCACCTGGTGCAACGTTGACACTACACCCTTAACATCATGAATGCATTCTCTTCCCATAATAACATTCATAGCTGAAGGGGTATCCACCACCAAAAATTTGACCTCTATCACCTGATCTGTCGTATACACAGGCAATGCTATCATTCCAAGAGGCTTGACTTCCGCTCCATTAAACGCGTGAAGTGAAGTTTTGACAAGTCAAATTGCTTCATTTTCTATTCCCATCCTTCATAATGCATTCCAGAAAAGGATGTCCGAACTACTCCCACCGTTGACCAACACCCTTGATATCATCGCATTTCCAATTTGAAGCTTAATCACTGATAGATCTACGAGCGGCTGCTTTACCCTCTCTAAATCTTAATCTGAGAAGATAATTGGAACCTTTTCTTGACGGAACTGTCCTCCAGAAATAGTGTTAACATATCCCTTCAAAGCCATCGTCTGGAGACCTCTTTCCATCCTTATATTCTCGAAGTCTTCATACTTTCCTTGCTTCTCATCTTTCCCATAGTGGACGAAGGAGACAACACTCAAATTCTACCCCAACTCTCCTTTTTTTTTTGTTCCCACTTGCTCAGTTCCATTTTGGCATTGATTCTTCCATGGTAATGGCGCTTCGGGCTTCATTGGGACTTTGTTCTTTACATATTTTTGCAATTCTCCCCTCTTTATCATAGCTTTTAAGTTGAAAGTACAGATTCATGCATGTAGCTAAAGTGTGCCCATAATCTTCATAAAAAATACAGTATTGGCTCTGATCCTTTAAATGGTTTGGCACGCTGTAGGGCTTTGGAGTTCGGAAGATATTCTGATCTTTCAATTTTGCATAGATCTTCTCCTGTGGCATGGTGAAAATGTAATCGAACCTTTGTTCTTCTGGCTTGAACCTTTTTGAAGGGTTGCATTGATAATCACTCCTTTGGAATTCTGTTGTTCTCTTCTTCTGATCAAATCTTCCTCCGAGTCGTTGTTGCTTGTCCTCCAGATTTTTCTTCTTTTCTTGATATTTAGGAGGATTGCTTATGACCTTATTCTAAGCCATCGTAATTGTTGTATTCTTCACTATCCTTTGTCTATTCTCCTCCACCCGAATGATTCCTTCAACCTTCGATTTTACTTCATTCATATCCTCTAGAGGAGTTTTAATGAACCTTTCATGGACTAGTGACCCGTTAATCAATCCTCGAACAAAAAAGTTAGGTTCTTGTCTTGAATCTAGATCATGAATCTACTCTGCGACTTTAGTAAAACTGCCAAGAAATTACATGGTATTTTCGTCATATCTTTGCTCTAGATGCAAATCTGCCATCGTCTTCCTTTGCAGACAATTACTCCTATATTGCTCTAAAAAGTTGTGCCAAACTGTTCAAAACTCTGAATTGATCCTTCAGGAAGCTGACTGAACCAACTTAGCACTCGTTCGGTGAAGGTTGTAGAGAATAGCTTGCATATCAACCCTTAAGTAATTTCCTCCAAAGAGATCCTTTGTTTGAATTGTAACATGTGAGAAACTAGATCGGATTTCCCTTGAAACTTTTTTAGCATTGGCAGATTGAAATTTCTTGGCTTTATTTCCTTTATTATTGATTGAGCGAATGATGACTTGGAAATTCCTTTCATCGCTTCTTCAACCTTATCCACCAGGCTATTTGTCAAGAACCTTCCGACTCTTTTTGCCACTTCTTTGATGAGCTTCTCATTCAATTCCATCAAGTTGATTGCCTTTTCTTTCTCTTTTCCTCTTGAGTTATTCTTTTCCACATGCCAAACGGTTTTCCTACTGTTGATAATTCTTAAGCTTGATGCTATTGAATTTTTTGAACTTTCGGTGTCGCTCTTACTCACTTTTGCTTTCCTCTCTTCCTCAATTCTTTTTCTTTGATCGGTTGAGCTTTTCTTTTCATTCGTGTACTCCATTCTATTTTTGAACTTAGCTTTCTCTTTCAAAAACCTTGTTCTCTCATTCTAATGCTTGGAGTTTCTCATCAAACATTTTCCCCATGTCAGTCATCATCTCTACAGTCGCGTTGTTTTTTTCCTCGTAACCTTGACTCATATTGGCCAACTGGTCTATTTGCAGAATTGCTGGATGGCTAGATTCCTCCAAGCTTGGTGAAACTTTAGTGTTTGCAGATCCTTTCTTCTTTGGTGCCATTTTCCTTTGACTTGTCAGAAATATTTGTGAAAGACTTCCAAACAAAAGTTCTGACTTCCGAGTAAACAGATATTTTTGATCAAATCAAGAATTAAAATTCTAAACAAACAGAACTTGTGAGGAAAGTTTAAGAAGATTCAGTAGCGAATTCATGTCTGCTCAGTTGTTGTCTTTGACTTCTCGTATCGCTTCCCATCAACGGCACCAATTGTATGCACCAAAATCTAGACAAACAATAAAAAAAAAATTGAATCTTATTATGAACAATCAATCGTACAATCAATGGAGAAAAAAGAATCATCTAACAAGATATCCTAAGATTCTGTCTTTATAAGCAAGGAGAATTCAGAGAGGAGAAAGAAGAGAGTTCCTCGCTTTACTTCTCAAAAAATAGGAAAATCTCAAAATTCCCCTTAAAAGTTACAAGTGCCTCCTATTTATAAGTGAAATTGAAAGATATTTGATGCTCTAGATAGTTGGTATAACCTCCACGACTCATCCTTCGGCTCGTCATATTCGCCTTCCTTTAGTGCGTTGTATTCGCCTTCCTTCAGTGCCTCATACCCAACCTTTGGCTCTTTGTATTCCTTATCTAACGAAACGTTGCCATGTTGGGAAGTTCACAATTTCCCCACCTAATAGTACTCTATATACTTGTATGTGTACCTAAACAAATCCTTTGTTCTACTGATATAACGTTGTGCTTGTAGTGTTGTACTATTAATACAGCTCTGAGAAGTGGTCTCTAGCCTATTATTGTGGTACCCATGATACAATTATAGATGTATAACATCAACAATTCTTAAGAATATTTGATTTGTATCATTGCATACATATTTGAAACTAATTTCTCATGACTCTCTTTTGCAGCTTAGGGCCTTTCTTAAAGCACAAAGCAACATGAAACTTAAATATTTGCCAAAATTGAAACAATAGAGGTGAGCTTTTGCATTGACACAAATTTTAAATTAATTTAGTGGAACTACCTCCCATTTAGTCATTCTTTCTTTATCAAATATTAATTACAATCTTATTCATTATTTATGAAAAACCAAATTGTATTAGGAACTTATCATTTTGTGTTGTGGTCTATATTTATGCAAGGCTTGAAACATTTTGATGAGATTCTTCATGAAGCATATGGCATTATCCTTTGTCTTGGGAATTTGGGAATCGATTTACCATCTGAAAAGGTTAGGGATCCAATATTACCCCTTATATGTTTGTCAATATATTTTTAGCTTTTACCATGTATCTTTGTAGTTTTCTACAAATTATTGGCTTTGTTGAAATACAACTAATATTTCCCAGACTTGGCCCATGAAAATGAAATTGTCTCAAGAAATTACCACTGTAATAACATTTTTTCATTAAGTATAATATTAGTCCCTCAAATTTGTTCTTCTATCACCCTGCTAGCTTTTAGCTCTTAATTTATGGTTTTATGTCTACTGTTAAGCACTAAAGGAAGTTCCCAATCTCTTAAAAAAATACCATTAATTTTTTAAGCAAGTGTTGTTTTGAGCAGTACCCACATCTAAAGGAGTTGGTTTAGTGTTACACAGCTGACTTGATGAATGATAAGAACAAGTATGGTCACTATGAAAGTACTGGTCCTATGTCGTTTGAGAATCAGATTTATGAGTGTCCTAATATTGATATTGAGACCGGTAAACCCTTGTTTCTATTTTTGTGAAAAAATTAGTTTGATGGTGTGTGTACATTTGGTTTGTTATTTTGTTTTAAAAAGGAATTAGATAATTTACTTGTTATGCTTGAAAATTGAAGAATTTGGTCGATGCCCATTTTCTCTTGTCTACAATTGGAAGGAAACAAGAGTTCCTAATTTGTACATTTTCGCTTAGTAGAATTCATTAGTCATTTAGTCTTTCTTTCCTCTAGTTCCATTTTGATTCATTCTCCCTTACATTGCTCTTTGGACTAGTCTCAATGGGTTGAAGATCTCTGTGAATGTTCTGTCCCTATCATTTCAAGTTGGATTAGTAGGTAAGTACTTATGCTATATGTTTTGGTTGATTGAATTGTAGGGTTCTATTACAAGAGAGTACACCATCAGTTTCCACAAGCAATTGTATGGATGGTAACTTCCTCTTATCCATCTGATTTTGTTTTTTCAACGCTTTTGATTTATATTTGTGTTTTTATATTTTGAAGAGATTTAAGATGTTTAGATTTGTGGGATGTGTTTCTTGTTCGAATTGTTTATAGATTTGTAGTTGGGTTTTGGGTTTTATCGATTGGTAGATATTGTGTTTTTGGTATTCAAATTTTAATTCTAAATGGGTTATGTTTGATACTTCTAAAGCATTTTTGTTATGATTTAATTGTATGTTCATCTATATATGGCAGCTGGTCTTTGATTTTAATTTGGTTTCTCTATAAGTCAGGAAGTTGTGTTCCTTTTACTTAAGTAGCTTAACTGATGATATGAAATTCAATTGCTTCAAGTGACTTCTAGCTCAAAGATGAAGCCACTATTTTATTATTATACTTTGAATGCTTGTAGTTGCAGATTGTAGTTGTTTCTTCTGGTGACTTGTTTCTTCCTCTTTTCTATACATGGGATTTATAGGTTGAACAAGTTGTTGGTATGGTTGAGGGAGCAGTTTTTGTTGTTAATGTGCTTAATGTTTGAATATGGTATATTTCTTCTTGGAATATAAGTTTAGCTTTCTTGTTTTAGATTCTCACTTTGGGAAGCTCACAATGTTTTGATATTATTGGTTACTAATGAAAGGCTAGAACAATTCTATTGTCTGATAGTTGTTTCTTCTTTTTTAATGTGCTCAGTTCTCTTTGATAGGCTGTGTTGCTAGAGTTCATCTCTTAGTTCTCATTGAAGAAACTATTGGCACGTTTAAATGGGTATTGTTGTCCTGCAACTCTGGCTAAGAGTGGTATTAATGATCAGATGCAGCTGATAGAACTTATCTTGAATGTTGTAAGCTTTGTATGCTCTTAGTCTGTAAATAAGATATTTTCCAGTTCATGACTTTAATAGGTTCTCATTTTTTTATGAGATATGGTGACATTTTATGAACATAGATTTTGGTGTCTAGTAAATGAATTGTTTATGTATATGGTGACACTCTATATTGTATGGTACTTTTATTAATGCTAAATCATTTTTAGATTATTACATTTGGCTTTATAGTGCATTAAGCTTACAAATTGGATGGGGAAATTGTGAATTTCTCCATGTGGAAGGATTTTAACGGTTAAAATATGCAAAGCATTGAAAGATGAATATGAGGCACCGAAGGATGAGTATGGGGTGCCAAAGGATGCATACGAGACGTTGAAGGATTGCTTATCCGAATGAGTGTTTAACGGAGGATAGATTTTCCAAGGGTTCATTCTAGAGGATAAAGTTTAATTTAAGTTTGTCTATAAATTTCAAATCCTTGTAATTTTAGATAACACTTTTCATTTCTTACAATTCTAAGAGTTGAGTTTGAAGATTATTCTCTCAACTTCTTTTTGAGACAATTAAGGAAATCTTAGACTTACTTTGAGAGATTTCCTTGATTCTTCTATGTAAACACTTTGATTCTTGGAATAAAATTGAAGGAGAGATTTATTGTTTGTGCAGATATTTTCTGAACATACAATTGGCGCCGTCTGTGGAAAGTCGATACGAGAAGCCAAAGACAGCAATTGAGCGAACAAAAATCCACGACCAAATCTTCTTAAACTTTCTTTTCAAATTCTATTTGTCGATATTTTTTAGTTCTTGATTTGGTCAAAAAATTTATGTTTTCTTAGAAGTCTCAGCTTTTGTTTGGAGTTCGTTCATTGATATTTTAGACAAGTCAAATAAGAAAATGGCACCGAAGAAAGGATCAACCAACACTCAAGTTTCTCCAAGCCAAACTGACAATAATCAAGACAAGTCGAACAATGCAACAACTGCGCAAATGGAGCAAATGATGAAGATTGTCCAAGTATATGAAGAAAAAAACAATGCGACAGTTGGAATGATGGCGGAAATGAAGAAAATGTTCGAGTAAAAGCTTCAGACTCTGGAAAAAGAAAATGCCATGCTGAAAAAAAAAAGATGAATAAGAAAGACAAAACAGAAGTAACACGAAGTGATGATATAGTTGCCGAGAAGAGTAAGAAGACTGAAGAAGAGAAGAAACACAAAGTCAACAAAGAAAAATCAGAATTTCCAGAAGATTCTGCACAATCAAGTTCAAAGACCTTTAGCAATAGAAGAACTCTACGAAGAACGGAGAAGCATCATCTGAAGACTAAGGAAAAATGAAAGATGTTCGGCTCAGAGATACCTTTATGGATCTCTTGTAGAACTTGCTTGGATTCTTCTTTGTTAAGACACTTTAATAATGGCCCGTTGAAAGATTTTCTGTAAAGCTCTCCTTGAAACATGGTATATCTTGCTGCTTTTAACCGCAATTTCCTTGCCTTCGATTTATCCATTGGTTGGATTGACTGAGTTAGATAATCTACAATGGGTTTCATCCAATCTTCTCCATGGGCCTTGATCATGTTGATCTCTCCAATTTCCTTTCCAAGCTTTTCTTTGATCTCACTAATTTGTCTTTTTTCTGTACAATCCCCATGTGCTTCCCCCTTCACCAAAGCATCTACCCTTGTATTTAATTCTCTTTTAATTGTCATGAATTCAATTTTTCTAAATTTTGCCATCATTTCGAGGACTCTCTTGCTCAATTCTTTCAACTGTGGCTCTTTTACTTCAAAATTCCAGTTGATATGCCCTAAGACCAATTCAGAGTCTAAGTAAACTTTCAGAATTTGGACTCTTAATTTTTGCGCCAAACCTAAGCCGAAAAAATTAATGCTTCATATTATGCTTCATTATTGGTCATTTTTTGTTCCATGCTATTGCCTCTTCTATTATCACTCATGTTGCTAACTCTAGTACTACTCCTATTCCAACTCCAAACTTGTTTGTCGCTCCATCGGTATTTAAGCTACACTGTATGGATTCTTCTGGCAGCAGGGTTGGTTCTTTGTCAATTGGTTTGAATGATTGGATTTCTATGATGAAGTCTGCCAATACTTACCCCTTTTTTATTGTTCTTGGCTCGTATTTACTGTTGTAAATCCCTAGTTCGATAGCTCATTTAGTTAGTCTTCCTAACATATTTGGCTTCAATAAGATTCGCCCTATTAGATAGCTCATCATTACCATAATTATATAAGCTTCAAAGTAGTGCCTCATCTTTTTCTTTGTAGTTACAAGTGTGAGGACCATTTTTTCCTTGGTATTGTATTTGATCTCTGCATCTAAAAGCATTTTGCATGTATAAAAAACTGGTCTTTGCACGCCTTCTTCTTCTTTCATTAAAATTGCACTGACAATCACTTCCAAAACTGTAAGATACAAGAGTAGGTTTTCTCCCGCTTTTGGTGCAGCTAGAATTGGTGTGGTGCTCAAGTAACTCTTTATTTCTTTAAATGCCTGGCTCTGTTCCACGCCCCATTCTAATACTACTAATTGCTTTATGTTTCTGAAGAATGGTTTGCATTTATCGAACATCCTTGAGATAAATCTACTTAAGGCTGCTATTTTTCTAGTTAGACTCTAGACATCTCGAATTGTCTTTGGTTCTTCAATCTAGGATAAAGTTTTACTTGTGTTGGGCTGGGCTCAATTCCCCTTTTACTTACAATATGCCCCTAAGAATTGTCCTGATGAGACCCCAAAAGCACACTTGAATGAATTTAACTTCATTTCGTATTTTCTGAAGATTTTGAATACTTCGTATGCATGTTAAATATGGTATTTAGCTTATTTTCTTTTGATTACCATGTCATCAATATATGCTTATACAATCTTTCCTGAAAGGTTGACAAACATTTTGCTGATAAGCCTTTGATATGTTGCTCCAGCGTTTTTCAAACTGAATGACATTACTTTGTAGCAATAGATCCCCCTTTATGTTATGAACACTATATATTTTCTATTACTTCTGTTCATTATGATTTGATTATAACCTGAATATGCATCCAAAAAGCTCATTCGTTCGTATCCAGCAATAGCATCCACTAGCTGATCGATCTTAGGCAATGGATAACTATCGTTTGAACAATTGTTGTATAGATTGGTGAAGTCTATACACACTCTCCACTTTTCATTCTTTTTTTCACCACGACCAGATTTGGTAACCAGCTTAGATATTGACAAGGCTTGATAACTCCAACTCCTAATAATCGGTCGAATTCTTCACTTATAATTCGATTTCGCTCAAGAGGAAATCTTCTTTGCTTTTGTCGCACAAGTAGAAATGCAAGATCGATGTTTAGGTAGTGTTGTGCTACTACGGGATTTACCCATGTCATGTCTTTATGACTCCAAGTGAACACATCCTTATTCCTTCTTGAAAAATCAGTTAACTCTCGACGCTCTTCTTTGCTTAACAGGGCTCCTACTAGCATTTTTTGATCCGGATTACTTTCATCTAAAATTAATTCAGTCAATTCTTTAATAGTAGTTTCTGGTTCATCTTTTTCATCATATACCTTCCTTAGATAAGCTTGTAAGTAGCCCTTTGATTGCTATTTATTCGTGCTTGACTCTTCCCACTTTTTTGCTTTCTATATCTCTTTGATTTGTTCTTGATTTAATCTTTGAATTTCATCCCCTTGGATGATGTTGTAACATCTCTTCCCTTGAGTGTGGTATCCTTTGATGTCAATGGTATAAAGCCTATTTGGAGACTGACATCTCATAACTTGATACAACGTCGACACCACCCCTTTAACAACATGTATCCATTCTCATCCCATGATCACATTCATTGATGAAGGTGTGTCAATGATCAGAAATTCCACATGTATCATCCTATATGCAACATGAACTGGTAAGGTCATGGTTCCCACTAGATAAACCAATGCTCCATTAAAGGCTGCTACTGGTGCTGTTCCTAGAATAATTAGGCTTTGATCAACTCCCATTTGTTTGAATGCCTCCCATAAGATAATGTCATAGCTACTTCCTCCATCAACCAATACTCTTGAGACTATTGCATTGGCAATTTTGAGTTTTATTACTAACGGGTTTGAGTGTGGCATCTTGATTGCTTCCAAGTCATGATCTGAAAAGATTATTGATGCAGAGGGATCTTGTCTGGTAATGTTGTTGGCTGAATAGTTTAGCATCTGAGTTTTGTGATATCTCTCTTTTGCTCTTTCTGCATATTCTTTATACATCGCTAACTTTTCCTCTAGGCTTCTGCTGACATGGGAGATCACTTTAAAGCTAGTGGTTTCTGCTTGTTAGCTTGTCCCTGCTTGATTGTTTGATGTTCTTTCTAATTTATGTCTATCGGGTTCACTCCATATATTGAAGGTTCTTTCAAATATTCTATCAGCTTTCCTTTCCTCATTAACGCCTTTATTTTTCCATAAAGATTCTCACATCTTGTTGTTGTATGATTGTAGTCGTTATAAAATGCACATAATTTATTCCTATCCTTCATATGATTTGGAACTTGTACTGGCCTTAGTGAGTATAGAATATTCTGATATTTTATCTTCGAATAGATATGTTCTTGTGGGATGGTGAAGATATAATCTATCTTGTACTCGTCTCCTCTAGAATCGTTAGTTTTTGGTCTTTTGGATGAGTCTTTTTGTTGCCTATAGTTTCCTCTTCTGTCATTGTACTCGTACCCAATAATGAAAATATTGGTATCGTGGGATATATCGAGGTTTGGATTTTACGAAAATTTCGGTGGATATTGCTGGAAAAAATTAAAAACTAATGGATATTTACATTTTTTTTTGGGAAATTTTTTGTGAAACTTTAGATTTAACTTGATTAAGTATTAATACATAAATTAAACACTCTTGATAATAAATTAACTAGGTTATTACTAACTAAAATAAGTAAAGTGTTTAATATATAGCGTGATAAAGCTATATATAATATTCAAAACAATTTTTTAATGAAGAAATATCACAATATATTACATAGGACAAAAAAGAAATAATACAAGCACACAATATAATAAACTCAATACCAAAATGAATTTCTTGAAGGTTCGAATACATAGGGCATGACCTCATCTTGACATTTTTGTTTTGACTATTCTTGTCTACTAAAATAGTTTTGATTCATGAATAGATTGTTGTCATTTGTCTCTTCTATTGCTACTTAATGGTATCCAAAAAAACAAAACAAAAATAAAATAAAATAATCTTCCAACTTTATATTTCCAAAACTTAAAAGTAAAAAATCTTTCAGTTTTTCAGAAAAGTCATTCTAATGATGGATTTTTAAAAGTTGTTTTAATATCTAATTGTACAAATTTTTTTGTCAAATTTTATTTTATTTTTTTATTTTTTTAACTTCTAATAGTAGATTTTTTTTAAGCTTCAAATTATAAATAAGAGAAAGAAAAAAAATGAAAAGAATTTAAAAAATAGAAAAAAAATTAATATTTTTAATATTCAATCCGAAATATCGATGTTTCTCGATATTTCGCCAAAATTGTGGAAAATTACACTGTCAGAAAATGATATCAGTACCGATATTGATATTACCGATATTTCTCAATATTCTGGAAGAAATTAACATACCTTTAATTTTGATATCGGTACCTCCCATTTTCTAATATTTCGGCCGAAATATGATATATTCTGGTTGGACAAAGGAGTAACTTCTAGGGGGTTTGTGGTTTGATTGACGATGTTTTGTTCGGAGTATCAAGGATCAAAAATGACCAAGTAGGCTAACGTACTAATTTCCAGAGAAAGATCAAGTAGAGAGAGAAAGGGAGAGAAAGTTTTTTCCTGTTTCCCCTTTGGCTTCTTCCTTTCTCCTTTATAGACCCAATAACAAAGCCGTTATTGAGTGTTATCATTCCTGCCGCTTTTGCATTTAATCTTTTTCAATTATCTCCCATGGGGATGCCTGAAAAAGTTGAACATCCAATGATTGTGTTAACTGTCATTTTGATTGATATATATTCGGTGGATTTGGGCTTAATGAACCGATCAAAATGGGCTTGGTTTGGACTTTTAATGTATTTAATATATATTTTGACCTCTACAATTAGTAATAACCTAGTTGATTTATTGCCAAAAGTGTTTAATTTATGTATTATTACTTACTTAAATTAAATCAAAGTTTCACAACAAATTTCTCCAAAAAATTGTAAATATCCGTCACTTTTTAATTTTTTCCAAAAATATCTACCGAAATTTTCGTAAAATCCAAACCCCTATATATCCCGTGATACTGATATTTTTATCCTTGATAGTATAACATTTTGGGACCTTTTAATTGTTATGTCCACTATTTAATAGGATTGTTTTTTTTAATCAAAGTAAAATATCAATTATTAGAAAGAATAATATTTAATTCTTCTATTTTTGTTAGATTTAAACACATGACGGTTCGCAGTAAAGATAAAACTAATGTTTTCAAGTTGTAAAACGGAACGTTAATTGTTTTTTAAAGTTTATGGAAAAACGAATCATAAAACGTAAGATTCACTTAATATTTTTTTAATTAGAATGATGCACTAAATTGTATTATACTGTAAATTTTAAGAGATATATTTATATAATATGTAACATATATAAATATTCAACTATAAAAAATTATAATAACATGAAATTCATTATCTTTTACCATTAAAACACAAATTGTTCCTTAATTGTTAGAGTATTTCTATTTAGTTTTAAAAAAACAGAAACGAAATGAGACGAACTGGTTAAGTCTCCAATCAAAATGATAGAATGTGAATCATAAGCTTTTAACAACTATGGATAAAACAACGAATTTTACTGAGCCACAAAAATCAACCCACTAGCCAACATGCACGATCAGAAATTATCGGCACGTGATTTTGTCACTACAACTTCCAACAATCTATTTGGCTATTACAAATGTTTTTTTTTTCAATCTAATAAATTATTATTTGTCAAAATTTGATAATAATAAAAAATTAAATATTATCATTTTAAAAAATTATTCATTTTTGTAATAATAATAATAAAAAATATCCACAAAATAATGACTACTAGTGATATATTCCCTAACATTTTCAAGAAACCTTTAATTTGCTTAGGTTTCCAATATTGATTTGGAGTTTGGACCGGCCAAACTCACATATATACTTTCTTTTTCTTTTTTTTTTTTTTCCCCCTAAATTTTAGTTCTGGTTTAATATGTCAGAACAGTATAATAGAAAGTATTTTCAATGGATCATATTGGTAAAATACTAAATATTCACTATTTTCTTTAAATATTGTTTTTATATGTAGGGTTTTGTTTGTGCTAGTATAGTTTTGTGTTTTAATATCAGTATCATAAAGAGTCCTATTATGAAGTTTATTATTATTTTGACAAGTTATTATTATTATTATTATTAGGGTTTTTTTATTTTATTTTATGGTTTAGTACCCTATAATTTGCATTTATTTCCAAAAGTACATTTGTTTTTTTAAATAATCTCAAAAAGTACTCTCGAAGTTAGATTTTCACCTATTTAGTACCTTGAGTCAAACTTAAGTTGACTAAATTTTTTAAAATGACCAATTTGCCCTGACCTTATCCTGAATATGTAATGTTTTAAGGTATATTTGCTCTCAAATGATATTTATTTTATTTTTTGTTGGATTTATAACACATAAAACGTAATTCTTAAACATAATCCCTTCAAATTCTCCAAAATATTAAATTGAACAAAAGAAATTTCAGATAATTCACAACTAAAAATCAATTTAAATTTGACTCAGGATACTAAATAATTAGAAATACAACTTCGAGGGTAATTTTTAAAATATTAAAAAATAAGAGTACTTTTTAGAATAAATACAAACTATAAGGTACTACACAGATAAAAACCCTTATTATTATTATTATTAAACTTAATAAGAAGTTTTTTGAATTTGTTTACTAAAAAACAAGGTTAAGGATATTAATAGGTGTTTTGATATTTGTGTCTTTAAAATGAATTTTGAAAATTTGAAAATGTCAAAAAGATATTACATATTATGATTTATTGGAAAATTGATTTCTATCAAAATTCTGATCTATTAGACATAAATATTTCCTTTAAAAAGACATAAATACAATATACAAAATTAATTATGCAAAAAGAATAACTAATTTGACTTAAATTGTTTTTGGCAGATTAATTAAGTACAAGATATTACTTAAAATTTAGGCTTATAATACACTCAAAACCCTTGAATTTGAAAAATGATCAATTTAAATTTATAATTTATTTACTTAAGCGACGATATTATTAAAAACTACTGTTTTCGTTTGTCTTTTTTCGCACTACTTACACATGATTTAATGGCAAAGTATTTTTGAAGTGGTTTTTAATAATTAGATTGAATAATTTGTGGAAAAAGACAAACGAAAAAAGTGGTTTTTTAACAATTCAATCGTTTAAGTAGATAAACTGTAAATTCGCTGGGTAAATTGATTATTTTCTGAATTCGGGTGGCGACGTGCAAAATCACACATAATTCGGGAGTTTTGAGTATAAAAAGTCTAAATATTATTTAAATTTAAATTTATGTCAAAAAAATTATAAATTTTAGTTTATTCTGTATAAAACTATAAATCAGTTAGAAATAAACAAAACCAAATGAAAAATTTTCATATATATATATATATTTCATTTAATTTATTTAAAAAAGAACCTTCTCTGTTCACAATGGCGGGCAAAAGGACAAAGTCTGAAATAAAGAAACTTATTAATCGGGATTGCCGAAAACATAAAAAAAAAAAAAAAACCAAAGTGAATCATTGAGTTCCGTGAAGTACGATGCCTTACCCAGTTAGAGCAAACGGCACCATCCAAAATCTACCGTCAACTGTTTAACTCCGTCACCCTCGCCGCAACGTCGTTATTCAAACGGCGTTTTCACCAAACGGAAAACCACGTTTCTTTTTTATTTGAAAATATATATATAGAAACAAGCAAGCGAAGAAGAAACTGTATAAAAGATATTCAACTGAAGAATCTCACGAACAGAGAGAAAGCGAGGGACAAAGAGAGAGAAAGTCCGACCCGAGACGAAGAATATGGAAGAAAAGGAATGAGAGGTAGATGATAAGATAAAAAGGAAAAATTAGAAACTGAGTGTTTGGTATTTCTGGTCGGAATTTGAAGCAGATTCTTCTAACCATTTTGAGAGTTTTGAATTCTAAATTCCAAATTCGAAGCGTCGAAATAGGTTGGAGTTGAAACTGCGAGAAATTCTCTGTTTCCTGCATCTAAGGTGTGAATCTCATAAATTTTTGTTTCTGGATAATTGGTTGAATTTATTTCATGTCTGGAATATAATTTGGTTCAACCGTCGTGTTTATTGTTGAAATTCTATTGCAGATTCACTGGATTCGACGTTGTTAAGTGGTGAAGATTCATTTCAGATTTTTCCGGGAATCTGCGAGGGAATTCCGTCGAGAAAACGTTCAGAAAATTCGAATTTTCGAGTTTTGAGAGTTGCGTTAGGTGTTTGGTTTCGAATCAGACTCCGGTTCTCTCGAGAAAGCGAATGCGCCTCCGATCTTATTTTGGAGGCGCAAATCCATTCCTGACGACGCTGCGTTTCGGTAAGAAACGCATTTAAGAAGCTTTTGTAGAATTCTAGTATATCTAATTCCGAAATTTTCTCAGATTCGTTTAAACAAAGTAGAATTCCATAAATAAAAAATAAAAAATCTACAGTCACAACAATAGCATCTAAGCCGTGGATGGAGCTTCCTCAACCGCGTCCGTACGGAGCCCAAGGTAAATATATTCTCATTTTTGAAAATCAGAATTTGTGTTTTCGTTATAATTCAGAGAAATATTACGATAAATAAAGTTTTTTTTTTTTTTTTTTTTTCCAAATGTAATTTGAAAGTTTTTCTTTTTTCCACAGGAAGAAAGCCAACCCACGACTTTCTGTCACTGTACAGTCATTCAACTGCCCAACAAGATCCAAGACCACCTTCTCAAGGTATTGCTTCTTCTTTCTCCTTTTCTATTCTTTCTTTTTCTTTGTCCCAATTTTTCTCTCGATCTTTCCTGAAAATAAATAATATACTAATCGGCGCAATTTTCCTTTTCGTTTATTTAGATTGATATTTTGTCTACCACTAAATCCTGCATATTACGTTTATTCGTTATTAAATTTTTTTATGTTATTTTGTTTAAAAAAATAATCTTATCGGTAAATAGTAATTTGAAAAAAAAAAAAAAAAATTATAGTTAATTAGGGGGGTGACGATAATGGATGCACGTGAGTGGAAATTGAATCGTGGATCTGGGCCATGAGGCTTTAAAATAGGGGATCCCAAATCCGAAAAGGAAAGGTGTAGCAGTTAGCAATTAGCACCATCGGATTGGTATGATCTGATCTAGCCGTGGGGTTTGTTTTTGGGTGGGACCCTTTGAAAAGTGGGACTTAAGGACGTTGATTTGACGTTTCACACAACTATTAGCAGGGTCCCTTTTGAAGCCTGCAACCAGGTGCATAGTTTTCTGTTTTTTCTTTTCAAGTACGCCCTCCTTAATTTCTATTCATGAAACACAACCCTTAAGCGTGGGCCGTCTAGTTATTGAAATCTTTGTGCATCAAAATGGTTAATACAACAAACCTATTTTTTTTTCTTTCTTTCTCTGTATGTGTATCATTAATTTTTGTGTGGGACATGATAAGCTGATCCCAGTTATTGCATTTTTGGCCATATAGTTGGTTGGCTTTATTTTGATTTGGAAAAATAATATTCGGGTATTTAGGGTTGTTTCAAAATTTTGTTATATATATATATATATATTATTTTATAAATATGTACGCGAAAGTATATTTAAATTATAATTCTTTAAATATTTGTATTTATGAGTCACACTTAAATAGTTATTTTTAAAAGTAAGGTTTGAATAATGTAATAGTAATGTTTTAACAACAGTGTGTTTCTTCCCGTCAAAAGAAAATTTCTGGTGTCTTGTGTTTGACTTGTATATAAATAATTTATAGCGAGCTTCTTAATCTCATAGATCGATCATCCGCCAAAAGAATGGTCAGATTTTGCTTTATATTTTCTTGAGAAAACGTGTGATGCAACTTTTTGAATCAAGTTTTACTTTGACAATCTTTTGATTTTCATGAATAACATTTTGTGGGGTTCTTTGATTCCTAGCACGACATTTCCCGGTCTTGGATTTCTCAATAATGCTTATAAAAAAAGTAGCCAAACTTTTTAAAACGACTTTACCAACATAGTGGAAAATGAAAATAATAATAATAATAATAATAATTTATAAAGTCAAAGTCTTCGAAATTATATTCTCTAAAACTTGATATAAAATGAACTGAACATGAATTTTTTTATTTGTTCATGCTTGAGCAGGAGGCTACCTCAAAACACACGATTTTCTACAACCACTTGAAAGGGTAGGGAAGGCCTGTGCTAAGGAAGAGACGTCCGTTGAGATATCGACGGACGAGAAGCCACCACCTCCGGCGCCACCTCCTTCTGTGGAGCACATTCTACCCGGTGGGATTGGGACATACAGTATAAGCCACATTTCTTATTTCAATCAAAGGGTTCCAAAGCCGGAGGGGATGGTTTATACGGTGGCTCAGGCGAGTAGTACCGATAAAAATGATGAAAACTCAAACAGCAGTTCTTATACCGGAAGTGGATTCAGTTTGTGGGAAGAATCTGCTGTCAAGAAGGGAAAGACAGGGAAGGAGAATATGGGCGAGAGACCCGGTTCTAGAGGTAAGCTTTGTATATAGGTTTATTTTGGGGTAATTTTTTCGGTAGTTAGTGTTTTCGGTCTTACTTTGACCAGTATCTTGTGAAAGTGCAGTGATTTGGTCATTTTTTACACAAATTATTGCAACAATACTCATTTCATCTAACTACGTCCATTTTGAAGTGTTAAGTGACGACGTAGATAGACAAAGTGAAACAAACTTCAAAGTCATCATTTAACGCCTTAAAATAAACGGAGTTGGACAGAATGACCAATGTTACAATATAATCGTCAAATCGCTATACTTTCAGAAGTCAATGGACAAAATAAGACTGTAAACACAAGTTCAAGGTCACGCACATTATTTCTAATTTATTTTTTCCAACCTTAAAAAAAAATAATAATAGAGACATGGAATAGGCTAAACCTGAACAAACACCAAGCCAAAGTGCCTCTTGTTGGATTTTTCATCATGGTATCATTTGTACGTGTGCATGTGACCATATTGAACTTAACCATATGAAAAGCTACTGCGTTATCTTATTTTATTAGAGAAAAATAATAAAAGTTCATTAGAAGCGGGTTTAGGATATGAATGGTTAAGATTGTCCATGCACTTATATAAATCTTAGGTGAAAGAGCAATAATGGAAGATTTATAAAATCGCTTGTAGATTTTTTTAAAGAAACAAATGTAAGAAAAGTGTCTTTATCCATTAGTTTTGGCTTGCAAAATGATTAAAGGGGATTAATTTTCAAATTTCCAAAAATGATAAAAGTTAAACTACTCATGCCTAAAAGTGGCTGATGTATAAGAAACAAATATAAGGGTGAATATGTAGGTGGTAATTTTAAAATCCAATATGATTAATTTTTTCAGGTTTCAACAAAGCATGACTTAGTACTTACATTATATATAGTTCAGCAAGATTATTTGAAATGGGAATATTAACTAATTACCCAACAGCATTTGATTAAAATGATCAATATTTTATTTTCTCAAAAGAAAGGAATAAGATAAACAAACACTTTTTTTTATTAATCATGTCATTTTTACCTTCATTTCAAAATCATTACATTTGACGAACTTTCTTCGTTATTTTAAATATAAAAATTCTATTTTTGTTATAGAATTTATTAGAAGAGGTAAAAATATTTGATGACTTATCCATTATTCTATATATCAATATCTATATTTATATATAGACGTTTGAACTTTGAAACTCATGGCGGGTAATTTTGTGCCTGACAGAACCGGTGGCTCGAGTAGGACAATGGGGATCGTCGGAGCGGCCCTCACAGTCATCTTCTAATAACCATCGCAACAGCTTCAGCTCTCTCTCCTCATCCCAGTCAGTAACTTTCTTTCTCCTTTTTTTCTTCCCCCTTCTTCTTCTTAAAGTAATTTCCTACACTAATAATTTGCTTCAAATTCAACAGGCCATCGGGGCAGAGGAACCAGAGCTTCATGGAGATGTTAAAGTCGGCCAAAGGTAGCATCAACGACGAAGAACTTGACGAAGAGGAGGAGGAGTTTATTCTTAAGAAAGAGGCCTCTACCACCACCACCACCACCACTACCACCACCTCTCACAAAGGTAAACATGTTCTTACCTTAAATCATTATCAGTTTTCTTCTCAAAAGTCCATTCTCTGAGTTTATAAATCTTTTATTTCTTTCTCTAAAGAGTTGAAGGTAAAATTTGAAGGAAAAAGCTCTGATCAGAAGGCTAACACGCCGCGGTCCAAACACTCTGCAACAGAGCAGCGTCGGAGAAGTAAAATAAATGATAGGCAAGTGTTCCTCCTTCCACTCTTTTGGCTGCATATATTATGATCAACAAAGAGAAAAGTATTAGTAAACAGGGGATTGGTTTCAGAGTGTATGGATGATTGTAGTAGCATCTTGTTTATGATTGTGTCCTGATTCCAAACCGAGATAGATTAAGAGAAACAGGATGACTAGTCAGATAATAGAAAGGATCGATTCCTCTTTTCCCGCTTTATATCTTATATAGGTGTAATTAGACAATCTTCTCTTGGAATTTTGCTCCTACTTTTTTGAGTCCATCATAACATGTCCGGTGTTTATATATTAAGAGTTAAATCTTTGTTGATATTACAAGCTTGACAGGGTTTGGAAATGAAGCAATTATTTATTCGTTATAACAATGAATATGAAGAAAACATAATTAAGAATCATGGGGTTTCAACTCAAAACTAATTGACAATGAGTAGAGTAGTCAGAATCTTATAAATTACACATATAGCGTGTATATTTCTAATATGTGACAATCTCAACATGCCCCCACGTGTGACATTATTTTAAGCCAAACATTTGTATTGATAACTCGGGTGACAGTGAGCATGTGGGCACCTAGAATCTTATAAATGACACATGTATATATTCCCCATGTGAGAAAATCTCAACAATTATGGTATTTTTTGGCAACATCATGAGATAATGAGAGTCATGTTATTATATGCAGATTTCAGATGCTTAGAGAACTCATTCCTCACAGTGATCAGAAGAGAGATAAGGCATCATTCTTGCTTGAGGTATAACACATGTCTTCTTAGGGCTCTTATGCAATTTGTTTCCTTCATCTTACACTTATTGGTAACAAAGTGGTTCTCTAATTTTTTGTTTTTTGGTTGCAGGTTATCGAATACATTCAATTTTTACAGGAAAAAGTACATAAAGTTGAAGGGTCGTATCAAGGATGGAATAATGAACCGCCAAAGTTGAATCCTTGGGTAAAACTCCATTACTTTCCTTGACAATCTACATTAAGGTTCAAAAATCTCTTGTCAAGCTAGAATTCTATGGCCTAAGGCTGTTTGATCTCATATTTACCTATACAGTAACCTTTTTTTTTACCTCTAGTTAAGTGTCCCTCTTTCTTTTGAAACAGAGAAACAATCAAAGAACCGTGGAGAGCTTCGATCACTCTCAAGGAATGAAAAACGGGCCTGGTCCTGCACTTGTGTTCGCCGCCAAGTTAGATGAGAAACCTACTGCTGTTCCCCCAACAGTTCCCGGCAGTGCACAGAACACGGTAGAATCCGACACAAGTACTGCCACCATATCAAATAAGGCAATGCCCTTTTCTATGTCGTCACTGAAGCCAAATTTCTTCTCACCGGCAAGATGCGGTGGAGCAGGAGTACCTCAGGTTCCGCTTAGGCTGCCTTGTGATGCAGAAAATGCCTCATCTCAGCCTCCATCCCAATTGTTTCAGTCAAGATCACGCACTAGTGTTGATGCTGCTGTTGCTAGTGATAAGCTAAAAGAACAGGAACTAACTATTGAAGGTGGCACCATTAGCATCTCCAGCGCATATTCTCAAGGGTGAGAGTTTCTATAGTTTACACTTGTATTTTTCTTCCATGTTTCCAATTACTAGTTTTGAATCTGAAATTGGATTTAGTAGTCATTGAGTTTAAGCGGTTTTGGTGCTCTACAGGCTGTTGAATACTCTCACACAAGCCCTGCAAAGTTCTGGTGTGGATTTATCACAGGCTAGCATCTCAGTTCAGATCGAACT
>WUAT03008785.1:0-14605 GCA_010015005.3 Ulmus americana
GCAAAGGGAAACTAATCATCAACAGCCTCATAAGTGTTTGGGTTTCACATTCTTCGTGGTGACTTGCAAGTAATTACAAAATTTTAAATCAATCACAAGCAGAAACCGTAAACCTAATCCATACATAAGTCCATACATTACAAGATTATTTCCTTTTGTATAGTCTTGTGTCTCAATAGGGTTTCCACCCAGTTTAACATCATTTTGCAAGCTTTCTTCAACCTTTCCACAAGGTGTACTAAAGTTTGGTTCACCTACTGCTTCCCCACTAGCTCCAACATAATTTGTATCCATTATATCACCACCCTTTGAACTTGTACTTCACTTTGTTTCTAAATAGGCTCATTACCAGTTGAGTTTCCCTCGTGCTGAGTAAGCAGGTCGTCTAATTCTTGAGGGATTTTGTCATCATAATCCAGGGTATACACTTGTGCAGGTGGTTCACTAGCCTTGAAGTTTGGTGGATATATTGTTTCTAAAGGTTTCGAAAGTTCAGGTAAACTAACAAGGTATATGTCTAGGTTTCTATCTGGTCCTACATGCTTAAATATTTCCATTACACTAGCATCACACTTTACTTCCTCAAAGTCTGCCATGTCATGTCCCCTAAACCAAAACCACACTGGAAATTCTAACTTAATGGTTTTAGCTATTGCAATAAGATCCAAAAATGATAAATAATCAATGCAGCACCAGTCATAATACATCACCTCTTCCCCCTTTGTACAAATCCATATTATCGTCAAACTTACCACCATAGTGGACTATTATGGTAAAGGCTTCAGCCTCAGATGGATCTGCCAGGACACAAACCAGATAATGTTATTCATTTATATGCATATTACTACTACTTTTGACTACCATAAAACAACAGAGGACAATAAATTTAAGTGCTCCCAAACCAACAAAAAACAATCCTCCTAAATTGACTATCGTTGCACACCACATAACCAATATAATAAACAATGCTTTTAATGCAGTTTACCAAACATAATTCCAACAATAAATAAATAGTTACAAAGCATTCACATGACTTTTATGCCCAAAAGGTAAAAACAACAAAATCCCCCAGAAAAGAACATGTTCCCATCACTACGAAACAAAACTTTAAGGGTCCCCACACAAGACGTTTCCTTTACAAACAAAATCATAGAATACAAACCCCACCTCGAAACACCTTATTTTCCACACTGCAACAAAAACAGTGAGATTCCACCTCGGGACAGCTTACTTTCCAAGACCCAAACACTCACCACAATAAATATCATATATAAATACCATTACAATACATACCCACAATGGATTCGACTAATGTAAACAAAAAACCCTAATCCATAGAAGAAAAAGAAAGAAAACGAAAAGGGAGTTCTTACCGTAAACTGGAGGAGGTTCTCCGTTCCTAGGAATCATCTGCTCAAGCTTACATTGTTTGCTTTCCCTCAACCCTTCGAACTATCTTCCCAAACACACCACTGTTGCGAAATCTGCGAAACCCACCCCAATCGCACTCTGCTTACCTTTCTTCCCAATCTCAGAAACCTCACTAGTCTAAGGAAGTAAAGAACATTTCGCCAAATATGATAAACCCACCCCAAATTGAAGTGCAAACAAACAAACCCATCCCTACGACTGTGCAAATCTGAGGAATTAAATGACAATTCCGAAAATACCCCTCACGTGCAACTCACGCGTGGGGGTACGGTTAACGGAAATGAGTTCCGTCTCGTCAAACGTGAAAAATGCACACAAAAAAAGCATGTTTGTGGGGGTATTATCACCAATTTACAACATTAGGGGACAATACGTAAACTCGCATAAAGTTTGGGGGGTATTCCTACTAATTAGTCTTTATTCTTTTACTATTAATTTGTTTATAGTGCAATTAACACAATTTATGCATAATTAAGGATAATTTTTTCATCTGCTGGCACTTGACATACGTGTTTATGTATGTGTATTAACTCATTGAAAATTGATCATGAAATTCACGTAGGTGGTAGAACTTATAGAAAAGGATCTGGTTTTGATCGGGTCCACAGCCATTGAAGACAAACTTCAAGGAGGAGTTTCCACTTGCATAGAGACTCTTTCTAAAGTTGGTATCAAGATTTGGATGCTAACTTGGGGATAAGATAGAGACTGCAATAAATATAACTTAGCGTAAGTGCTCTACTTCTCTGTTGTCCTTTCACTTCTTTTTTTCATTTTTCATTTTTTTTTTACAACAAGTTCTTATTTACTTTATCTCACACCTTTTTTCCGAAATTTTTTTTGCCGCAACATGCAATCTTATTAATAATGAAATAAAATAAAATTTTATCATCAGTTAAGAAACTGATGCAATTAGAGAAGTTGAAACCAGGATAAGCAACATTGTTTTATGAGATATTCTTTCACAAATACTAATGAAAACAATTATAATTTACACGGTATTGGAAATTCTGTTGTAAGGGTGATCAAGTTGAAATTATACAAGTTTTATTAAAGAAGTTAAAAGGGAGTTGAAGAAGTATCATGAGAAAGCACATCACTACCTTGACACAGTGTGTGGACCGAAATTGGCACTTGTAATAGCTGGAAAATGTTTGATGTTTGCATTAGATCCGAGTTTGCGGGTGATGCTACTCCATTTAAGTTTGAGCGTACATATTTATGTTATACATTTTTGTTTTTGTTAAAAAAAAAAAAAAAAAAAGCCTCTTTAGAGTGTAGTCAGAGAAATCTACATAAATTCTAACTTGCAACTGTTTTAGAATCAGTTCTCGTACTTTCTCTATATTAGTGGTCTATTTTTTTACAACTCTTTATTGTTATGTACTATTAGAATATCTTGTGTATGGTTTTTTAATATATATAATGTCTATAAACTATATAGGGACCACGTGTAAAGCGCACGCCCTTCCACTAGTTTTATATATAACCTTTTGTCAAATTCTTTTAAATTTTTTATTTATGTCAAATCAATTAATTAAATATAAAGAAAAAAACAAAATGGCTAGCAAAGAATGCTCTCCACATGCTTGACACTCTCACGGGACTCAAGAAGGTTATATAAATTGATTTATTGAACATACACTAAACACTACTGCAAATTTTGTTTAGAGAGGCGGCACATAATTGGCGGCGCTTGTAATTATGAGAAAAGGTGACGGTGATCGACATCACATTCATAACACTATCAAAAGTTGAAAGAAAAATGTAAATAATAAATATAAAGTGGACACCAATAGTAAGATTTGGTTTTGAGTTGACTGACACAGATGGGTTTAACAAAAAAGAAAGAAGGTGTTATTGATTAGTCTAATCTAACTGACGAACCAACGTGCATAGCTAGCCAAGCCATCACAAACGTCAATCATACCACCTGCATTAATGAATGCTGCAAACCTGTACAATAAAACTACATATTACTTCTTAGCCAAAAACACACACACACAATAGGAGAAGCTATTTCTTTTGCCTTGTTTTCATGTCGTCTGAGAGAAATCGTCTGGGTGGAGAAGAGGTTGGTGACGACGACCATGGCCGGTCCTCAGATTGTCCCACCATTATACCTCCACATTTCATCAAGATCATGTCTCAATCCACCCTTCCACACCACAAAATGGTAAGACATATTTTTTCTGTTCTTTCTAGTTCAATTCTTCGTTTGGTAGCTGAGAAAACGTGGTAGAACTTGTATTTTTTTATGGGCTTCAAGTCATACACATTTTCCTTTTTGTTCTTCTTTCTTTTCTGTTTATTGGGGTTTTGTTTAAGAAGGTAAAGAAGTGCTTACTCAACTATTATAGTTGAACTGTATGTGTACCTTGGTGATTTACAATTATACATTTGATCATGGTGTTAAAGAACTTATACTTTCTTTTCTGGGTTTGTTACTTGGGTAAATAACTTCACTATCCGAAATACTTTTTTTTATGTTATTTTCTCCCTTCTTTAAATTGCTTGTTTGGCAACTATGAAAATGTGGGGGAAATTCTGTTCTTTCACGGGCTTGAAATCATTTAAGACTGATGTATTCTGTTTCCATTATTTGTTGTTCCTTTTCTCATCTTTCTATTTTAGAGGGTTTTGGATGAGAAGTTCATGTTGTGAATGATTGTGCTTACTCAACATTATCTATATTGGAGATTCAAAAGAAATCATTTCTATTTTGCTTTCACTTTGGGGTTTGTTCTTTGTGCATGCACTTTATAACCTATAAATAAGAATTCATCAATGTGATTTAAAATTAACCTTTTTTCTTCTCTAAACATGGATAGCTGTTTGGATTTAGACTTAGTTCTTTGCAGCTGTTTTGGGGTCCTGTTAGCCCAATTTGATCTCAAAATTGCTAGTTGAGGTTTTATAATTTGTGTTACCTCATTTACACTATTTGCATATTAGAAGAATTATCATTTGAGCTTCATGTTAATGTTTTACTTTAATTTGATCTACAATTAGAGCTAATAAGACTGGCTACTGCAGCTGATCCCAGAGGAGTTTGTAACAGAATTTGGTAGCGAGCTGTCTACGTTTGCTATTCTCATTGTTCCTTATGGTCGGATTTGGCGAGTGGAACTGGAAAGGCAAGAGAAAAAAATCTGGTTTTCTGGTGGTTGGAAGGAGTTTGTGGAATATTACTCGATTGGTTTTGATGGGTATCTTTTAACGTTTATACATGATGGGGATTCGAGATTTTATGTTTTGATATGTAACAATGTTTCTGGTTATCAAATCAAGTATCCATTTGGTGGTCTAGGCTATGATGTTGATGATGATGTCCAAATCATGCCAAACATTGTTGATGAAAACAAAACAAATGATGATGGTGTTCAAGATCTTGATATCAAACCCGACATTTCTTGCTATTCTCCTATTAGCAGGGTCTCTCGGCGAAATATGGGCAAGTCTTCTATGCGTAACAGAACTTCTGCTTCCAGGTTTTGTCTTGTTACTAGAGATACCTACAATACAAGAAGCAGAAACATCATGGAAGAAGAACGCGAAGAGCTAGCAGAATTGGGCAATGTCAATGTTCCCAAGGGTGTTAAATTGAAGAAAGCTGAGAAGTCTCACCCACATAGTTCGCCAGTAAAGCGTAAAGAAGATGTAAAATTGGTTACTAGTAGAAAGTTCTCTTTTTGGAGAGATATGCTGTCTGAGGAAACTAAGAAGGCAATTCGTGCTGCCGAAATGTGCAAGCTAGAAAATCCTTCTTTCTTGGTTGCCTTGCTGTCACATACTATGGTGTCCGTGAATTTGGTGAGCTAATATGTACATTTTGCTTTTGAACTTCTTCAATTTCACCTTTATGTACATGTACTAATTGGTTGCAAATTTTTTTTTGCTCTCTTTGCGCAGGATTTTCCCGCGGAATTTGTGAGGAAGCACATGAATCAGCGTTTCGAGGACATCCATCTTCAGGACCAAAATGGGAATCAAAAGTGGCCTGTTCGTTGCATTTACAGACAAAATTCAACCTCAGTTAAGCAAATACGCAGAGGGTGGAGTGTGTTTGCAGCTGAGAATAATTTGCAAGTAGGAGATGTCTGTGTATTTGAGCTGATCGAGAATGGTAAGAATCCTGTGCTGAAAGTGTGGATTTATCACGCAACTGAATACACAGGATCGGCTAAGAAACGTAGGTAAGTAAAGTAATTTACTTTATAGCTGCAGCAGTTATTGAGTAATTAGGTGAAAAAAAAAAAATTTGGCAAGATAACCACCTCCTTGCGTTTTGGTTTTTGTATGACTGACTCAATAGGGACTTGTTCTGCTTTGCAGCTCTAGTTAAACAAGTGATTCAGAAAGCATGTATATATAGGCTCACTCTATATATATTTATACACACAATTGCCCTTTTTTGAATACAAATTTTAAGCATGCACTGTTTATTTTTTGAAATAACTCTATTGATTTTGATGGGTGTTTGTTAGCATTCATACACAACGAGTATTTGAGATTTAATGTTTTGATATGTAACAATATGTCTGGTTATCAAATCAAATATCCATTTGGTGGTGTAGCCTGTGATGTTGTTGATGATTTCAAAACAACACCAAACATTGGTTATGTACAGTACAGCTCAATTTTTGACAAGCATGAGCACAAAACAAATGATGATGTTGTTCAAATTCTTTACATCAAACCTGGCATTTATTACTATTTTTTTATGAGCAGGGTCTTTCGGCGAAATATGGGCATGCATTCTTCGCGTAGAAGAAGTACTGCTTCCAAGGGCCGTCTGGGTACTAGAGACGCCTACACTACTAGAAACAGAAATATCAAGAAAGAAAAGCAGGAAGAGCTAGCAGAACCGGGAAATAATGTCAATATTCCCAGGGGAGTTCAATCGAAGAAAGTTAGGACGTCTCACCCTCTTCGTTCGCCAATCAAGCATAAAGATAATGTGAACTTGGTTCTTTCTCAAAAATTTTATGGCTTAAGACACACGCTGTCAGTGGAAACTGAGAAGGCAATTCGTGCCGCCCAAATGTACAAGCTTGAAAATCCTTCTTTCTTGGTTGTCTTGCGACCGTATACTATGGAGTACGGGCATTTGGTGAGCTGATAATTATGTACATTTTGCTTTCGAATTCCTTTAATGTCACCCTTATGTGTACATGTACTAATTTTTTGCAATTTCCTTTTCACTATCTGAGTAGAATGTGCCTACAGAATTTGTGAGGAAGCATTTGAATTGGTGTAACGAGTACATCCTTCTTCAGAACCAAAATGGGAAGCAGTGGGGCGTTCGTTGCTGGTTCCGAACCAATTCAAGCTTTAAGCAAATAGGCGGAGGGTGGTGTGCTTTCTCAGAGGATAATAATTTGGAGGAAGGAGATGTGTGTGTATTTGAGCTGATCAAGAAGGGGAAGAATCCGGTGCTGAAAGTTTGGATATATCGCACAGATGAATATGCAGGATCAACTTCAGCTAAGAAACGCAGGAAAGTAAAGTAATTCTCTCGATAGTTGTAGCAGCTAATGAGTAATTATGTGCAAAGAAAAACTTGGCAAGATAACCACCTCTATTAATTTTTGGTTCTTGTGCGGATAGATGGTAGGTGGTAGCTCAAATGGTGGTCTTGTTCTGCTTCTCTGTTCTAGCTTAAAGCATATATATATGGGCCGCTAGTATGGAATCTTTTTATTCCTATGGATGGGAATTTCTATTTTCACTTTTTAATTACATTATATTTTCTATCAATTTTGAAATGGACAAGCTGGCAAGCAACACAAAATGTGTTTTAAAAAAAAGGCCCTGTAAATCATTTTCATTTATTTTTTATGGTCTTTAACTTAAAAAGTCCCTTAAGCCAAAAAAATAAAAAAAACAAAACCAAAAACAAAAACTAATTAATTAATTAAAACAAAACAAATCCCAAAACAAAACAAAATTCAAAACATCACTCTTCTCCTCTTATCTTCCTTTGTCTCAAACACTATGGCCATGGAAAACCCACAATCTTCTATCTCTGAGAATGTGCCTCTGTCGACCCACACACCTGAAATTGAAGCAATGCTGACTCAAACCCACCAATCAACGATACCCAAGGAACCTGCAATACCCAAATCCAAACCCAATCTCCAATGGGCGATACCCAAACCCAAATGGCCGTCAACCCTGACCTTATTGTGGACGAGGTTGTCGCCAACATCATCACAGCCCAAGACGAAGGAAATGACGGTGAGGACGACTGCGAAGAAAGCTCAAACCTAATTCCCTCCCCCCCCGGTAAGTTTCAAACCATTGCTCCTTGAAATATATATATATTGGTTTAGTAATGCTTGGGTTGTGTTTAAATTAAGTTGAGCAGTGTTAAAAAATAGTGGATCCCAGCCAAATTCGAACTAGATGGGCATGAACTTGTTAGAGAAGACTAATTTTTGCGTTTTAATTTTCAGTCAGCTGCACCTTGTATTTTATAGTTGCGTCCTTGAAACAGACGCTGGTCAGGGGCCGTCGAGCTAGAAGTCAGCTGCATTTGGGTATAGGTGTGACTGCTATGTCGATCTGCCCAATTGCGCAGTTGAGCAGATCTTATAAGTTAGAAATTTCTGTTGATTGGCTCGATTGCGCAGTTGAGCTGCTCGACATTTTAGTCGAGCAGCTTGACTATGTAGTTGGGCCTGTCCAATAAGTGAAGGTCCCAAAGGGTTGGGCTCGACTGGCTAGTCGAGGAGCTACATAGCTATTGTGCTTTAGGGGTTAGGCACAACACCCATATCGTGTTGCTTGACTACCTTGTCAAGTCCAAGTTTTGTTAAGGGGACTGGTTTGGGTACGCTCGACAGGGTAGTTGAGCCTTAGCCTTAGGCACGACTCCCCTATTATGCAGCTCAACTAGTCTATTGAGTAGATTTTTGAGAAAATAGATGCCCTGTGGATTTGCTTGGCTGGGCTGTCGAGTTGTTGGATTGCTCAGGCACGTCGCTATTGTAGAGCAGTTTCATTTTTTTTTCTTTTGTTTTCTATTTTTGATTGTTAATTTGTGTTTATTCTTGATTTATTTCACGGTTTATATAACTAGTGAGTTACCACAACTCCAAAATCTGACAACCGTGTTGGATCAAGCGATTTACATAGATAAATTCTCGACCAAGATCACTGTTAAAGCGAAAATGTATGTCTTGGCCGAGATTAAAGAAAAGCTGGATGACTGGGAGCTCAATATGTTTAGGAGGTTGTGCTTCAGACACTTTGGCCAAGAGGAATACGTTTGCCAGAAAATATGTCCACTTCATGATGCTCCAACAAATGCAAACCAAGAAGAAGGACTTATGGTTCTTGGCGGAGGAAAATTGGTTAGGTTTTCTATTAACACATTTGCACTAGTCACCGGTCTTTGTTGCTTGAGCGATACCTCTTCATCTTCAATTGATTCTCGGATGAAATGATACTTGATTGCAATGTGCCTTGTCCTGCTATGGAAACAAGGATTTTTTGCCATTGCAATTGCTGATTTGTTGTCACAAAACAACTCTATTGCTTCTTGATTTTCTCCAAAATCTTCCAAAATTCTCTTGAGCCATATAACTTGTGAAGTTACAATTGAGGTTGACATATACTCTGCTTTAGTTGAGGATTGAGCTACTAATTGTTGCTTCTTGGATAACCACGAAAATACACCTAAGCCAAGAGAAAACACATACCGTGAGGTACTCTTCATATCATCAACACTGCCTCCCAGATTACTATCATAATAACCAACTAATCAAACTTTTGAACTTCATCCATATTTGATTCCATGGCTCATTGTTCCTTGTATGTGTCACAAGACTATTTTTCCAACACCAAAATGCTTTTGGCTTGGACTATTCATGAATCTTAAAAGCAAACTTGCAGCAAACGTGATATCTAGTCTTATAGCAGTGAGATAAAGAAAGTTTCCCACCAAACTTCTATACAGAGTCTCATCTACTTTGTTTTCTCCATCTTCTTTCATTAGTTTCTAATTGCAAACAAGAGGAGTAGGGATTGATTTGCACCCAAGCATTTTGAATTTTTTTAGAATTTTCTCAGTATATTTATTTTTTTGAGATATAAAGACTCCATCATCATCTTGATAAATCTCCAGGCCAAGAAAATGATGTAACAATCCCATATCACTCATTTCATACTTTTTCATCATGTCTCCTTTGAATTCTTCAATCATCTTTTGATTGTTTCCCGTGAACACCAAGTCATCAACATATATATAATGCAACAATAAGAATATTGGACTGACCTTGATGCTTCACATACAAGGTTGGCTCACTCTTGCTTTTATAAAATCTCTTTTCGAGGAAATAGCCATCAATTCGACTATACCACGCTCTTGGGGCTTGTTTGAGACCATACAAGGTGTTTTTTAGCTTGCACGCCTTGTCTTCTTCTCCTTTAGCAACAAATCCTTGAGGTTGTTCTACAAACACCTCTTCTTTTAACTCTCCATTCAAAAGCGCTGACTTGACATCAAGTTGGTACAATAACCATCATTTTTGTGTAGCAAGACCAATGAGTGCTCTCACAATATCTAAACAAGCGACCGGAATAAATGTTTCATGAAAATTGGTACCGGGCTGTTGTACATAGCCCTTAGCCACTAGCCTTGCTTTGTTTCCTTTCACCGACCCATCAACATTGTATTTCACCTTGTAAATCCACTTGACTCCAATAACTTCTTTTTCTTTTGGCTCCTCAACTAACTCCCAAGTTTGATTCTTGTCAATGACCTTTATCTCATCTTTCATTGCTTTCCTCCAATGCTCTTCTTGCACAGCTTCTTCAAAATTTTCCAGTTCAACAACACAAAAATTACATCTTTGATAAACATTAGTCAAACTCTTCATTTTCTTTGGAGTTGATCTTCGTGATGATGAACTTGAGCTTGACGATGATGAACTTAGACTTGAAGGACTACTTGGTGATGACGGTGAGCTTGGTTTATCTTCACTATCTTCATCTTCATTGGTTGATTGTTGAGGCAAAACAACTGGGGCAGCAACATTTCTCTCAACTTCTTTTTCCCAATTCCAAGTTGCATTTTCATCAAACAACACATCTCGAGTAATGATAACCTTTTATTCTTCAAACTATATAGCTTATAGCCTTTTGATTGAGAGCTATAGCCAATTAAAATATATTTCTCACTAGCCTCATCAAGCTTGTACTGCTTTTCCTTTGGAATTGAGCATAGCAAACTGAGCCAAAAACTTCAAATGCTTCACCAATGGTTTTCTCTTATTCCAAGCTTCTATTGGAGTTTGATTTTGAAGTGCTTTGGTTGGACAACTATTAATCAGATAAATTGCAGTACAAACCGCTTTACCCCAAAATTCTTTTGGAAGTTTTTTCTCATGCAACATGGACTTTGCCATCTCCATCACAATTTTTTCATTTTTGGATACCCCATTTTGTTGTGGAGTATACCCAATAGACAATTGTCTTTCTAGGCCTTCATCTTCAAAAAATTTATAAAATTCTCTAGAAGTGTACTCTTTGCCTCTATCACTTCTCAACACTTTTATAAGTTTACTACTTTGCTTCTCAACAAACATTTTGAATTTTTTAAAAATGGTGAGCACTTTAGATTTTTGTCTCATGAAATACACCCATGTCATCCTTGTAAAATCATCAATAAAGAGGATGAAATACCTATTTTGAGCATGAGTAGGTGTTTGCATTGACCCATAAACATTTATATGCACTAGTTCTAGGAAATTCTTTGCTCTCCAAGCTACTACTTTTGGGAACGGTTGTCGATGATGCTTCCCAAGTGCACAACCTTCACAAACTTCATCTTTTTCTTCAATCCTTGGAAGCCCCTGCACCATACTCTTCTGATGAAGTAACTTGAGACTTTGAAAGTTCAAATGCCCAAGTCTTTTATGCTATAGCCATGACTCACTAGTTGTTTCAACTCTGAAAGCTGCATTGCTTCCATGTTTGAGATTGAGCAAAAAGCTCTAATTCTCCATTTTTATCTTTGCAAGAATTAACTTCTCACTTTCTTTGTCAAAAATGGTGCAACCATTGTCATCAAAATGGAGTGAGCATCCATTTTCCACAAGCTGTTGAACACTCAATAGACTTTGATCCAAATCTAGTACATACAAAGCACCTCGAATAAGTCTTGAACCCATCTTAGTTTGGACTCTAATTGTTCCTCTTCCTTGTACATCTACCAAAGCCCCATTTCCGAGTCTCACTTTTGAATCTGCTACTTCCATGTCAAAAAAAAAAAAAAACTTATTGTTTGCTGTCATGTGATAAGGGCACCCACTCTCTAGAAACCTTTGACTTTCTTCATCATTGGAACAACATGTGCTTAAGTAGTATGCTTCAGCCTTTGCTTCCGAAGGACTCAAACAAGCGTAAAACAAGCTAGATTCACCATTTTTTTTCCACTGCACAATTTTCTTGTTGAGTATTTTTAGATCTATAATCTTTTTGAAAATACCCAAACTTCTTGCTTTTGTAGCATTGTGGCTTCCCTTTGAACCAGCAATCTTCCTCAATATGGCAGCTCCTTTTGCAAATTTTACACTTCTATGATGATTCTTCTTCATCATAATTTTGATTAAAATTTCTTCTGCCTTTGCCTCTTGAGTTTCTTCCTCTTCCTTTGCCAAATTTTCCTCCTCCTCTTCTAGAAACTTCACTACTTGCTGCTTTTCATTACATTTATATTTAGTACTAAGCTTGGATTGAAATGCACTCTCAACTGATTTTTCAAAGTAACAATTCAATCTTTACTCAGTTACTTTTAAGGAACCCATAAGCTCTTCTAAACTCAAGTTTGACAGATCTTTTGTTCCCTCTTTGATGCCTACAACACTCTCAAATTTCTCAGCCAGACTAATCAACACTTTCTTTACAATTCTTTTATTAGGAATTTTTTCACCATAAATCTTCATTTGATTTATAAGCTCGGTAAATCTATCTGAAAATTCCTTAATTGTTTCATTGCCTTTCATTTTCATATTTTCAAATTCCCATCTAAGAGATTGAAGTTTAACATCTTTTACCTTCAAATCTCCTAGGTATTCCTTCTTCAAAATCTCTGATGCTTTTTTTGCTATTGTTGTGCATACAAGAAAAATTGGCAATAGCGACGACATATAGGTTTACCTATAGCAATGAAAAAATAGTGTTGTCACAATAGCCACTTCGTTTGGCATTTTTCAGTACAAGGAGTCTACAGAGATGACAAATATCTTCACTATAACTAAGTTGTCATTGCTATAGAGTTTACTGGTGTGCGAAAAAATGTTGGCAAATTTTTTTTTCCCAGGAACACTATAGCGATGACATATCGTCGCTATAGATCCAAAATTCGTTGCATTTTTCATTTGTATTTTTGAGGGGCACTATATTTTCCCGCAAATTTTTTTAGCGACAAAAATAGACCAAATAATTCGCCTATATAACTTTTGTGATTTTGAGGGAAAAAAGGCGCTTTTATTTTCCCACACAACTCTATAGCAACAATAATGTTGTCGTTATAGATAAAAAAAATCTGGCCTATGGCGATGACATTTTAATTATATAGCAACGACATATGTTGCTGGTATAGGATTTGTTTACAAAAAATGCAGAACCTTTTCTTCTTCCCCATTTCTTCTCCCTACCTTTTCGTCGTCGTCGATGTCTTGACTGTCGCTACTCGTCTTAGTCATTGCCGCTCGTCGCCAATCGCCTCCAAGCTCTATTGGTAACTTTTGCTTTCATTTGCTTTGGATTTTTGTAGTTTTACATTGATATTAAAAGTGGATTTGGGAATGTCTTTGTGTTGACTAGTTTTGTGGATCTTTGTGATTGTTGATATAGATTTTGGATTTGTAAATAGAGTTTTGTGGTTAGATATAGATTTTGGTTTAAATATGGAATTTTGGAATTATATATTGAGATTTGGGTTTGAATTTGGATTTTCCATATTTTGGATTAGGTTTTGTTGACTATGTTGATTTTTGTTTGATTTGAGATATATATTTTTTTTTTAGATTGGGTATTGTCAATGTTGATTTTGTTGTTTTTGTTTTATTTGGGATTTTTCTATTTTGGATTGGTTGTTCTATTTTGATATAGTTTTGTTGTTTTATTTGGAATTTTAGAGTTATATATATTAAGCTTGGGTTTGAATTTGGATTTTCGTAATTTGGATATGTTTTGTATGATTTAAGTTTGTTATTAGATTCGAAAGTGGAGTTTGGATTATGTTTGGGTATTATATTTGTTGATTATTTTGAATTTTGTTTGAATATGGAATTTTTATTTTGAATGGAATTTTGATTTGGAATTTAGATATAGTCGATGTTATGTCTCACAGAGGAGATGCTGGAGACGATCCGCCTTATCCAAGTAGTATGCGGTTACTAGGTTTTTGCGAGTCTGGTATGTTTCTAGTTTTTGGATACATTTGTTTTGTTTTGGTTATAAGTACAATTTGTTTTTACTAACTATTAACTGTAACTTTTATAAATGTAGCACATGCACCAAAAAGAAGGTTTGAATCAAAAGTCTAAATTTACAAAAAGTATGAGTAGCCAATAGGAGTAGACCATTGCCAATTATGTTCGACATGGTCGATAATACGTTGCACCCGATTGGGGTTAATGCCACACTTTTTGCCAGGTGCATGGGGAACTAGATCAAGTTCTCTGTGTCCCCATGTTATGAATAATGGGAAGATGTTCTAGAGCATTTGAGACATCGTGTCTTGAATGTGGTTGAGATAATTAATCTGAACTCTATGGTTTGCTTATTTCACTAAATTAATTGGTTAGTTTCAACTTATCTAATTCAAATTATTGTAGATGTTTTTTGATATTAGGGTCGATCGTTCGGAGGAGGAGTACCAAGTGATTCTATTAGGTATTGATCGGCACACAGATGATTGATACCATGACTATAAGAACAAGGCCCATAAACACTACGTAGAGCATGGGCCAACTGCTCTATTTGTCAAGATTGGCAAAAGTGTGTGGATTTGTTTACAAGTCCAAAATTTATTGTAAGTATTACATTTATTTTTTGTGATTCAATTACACTTAATTTGGTTGTAAATTTATTTAATATGTTTAATTTTGTTTTTTTGTAGGAACGATCCTAGAAAAATAAATCTAACCAAGATAAGTCA
>WUAT03008894.1:0-14604 GCA_010015005.3 Ulmus americana
GATGCTTTGGAGATTACTGTTCTTCGGCCAAAAAAATACATCACATAGTGATAAAGTTCAAGATTGCAAAGGTTTTTGTTTGGACTTCATATTAATTAGCCTTATTTAACTTAGGTTAAAGATATGATTATTGAATATAATATTATAAATTTCTGTTTTTCAGAATGATGTAAAATATTAACATAGTATTTTAAATATTTTATATTAAAATTATAAATTTTTTTTTTCATATTTGTCTTGCTTAGATTATATTATCATTAATATATGGCAAAAAAATATTATCATTTATATATTTTATTCCATTATTTTTTTAAAAAATAAAGACATCAATTTAGGATGATCGTTATTAATTAAAGCATTTTGTACAACTAGCATAGCTCGTTATTAAATATTAAAATTGACGAGAAACAAAGCGTGTTATTGAAAGTTATTACGACAGCACCACGCAGGAATCGAAGACGGGCACGGCCCGTTGTTACAATATATGACAAAGGGCATTACGTATCATCTATACAAGTGACTTTTTACAACCCCTCATTTAACGATAGGCATTGTGCTCGTCAGTCATCAATCCCATATAACGATAGTTAATGTCCGTCGTAATAAGCATTTTTTCTTAATTTGATTTCTAATTACATGTTCTAAATGAAATGTTAAGATGATGGGTAGCTATCAGATCTAGATATTTTGGAGCGTGTTTTAAGTCGAAAGTTTACTCGACTTACTAGATGGGGCAGATATCCTACTAGTGTAACTAAGACACGGTCCACTATTAGTACATCTATTGATAGCCTAACTGGCCTTCGTCTGAGGATATTAAAACTTTGTGGTCTAAGCTTACCATTGCCACTGATTGATGTGATGATAGTAAAGATGAGAGAGATACATGGTGAGCTTGTAGCTAGAAGGGTCTTACCACTACCACTGATTGCACTGCATGTTCCTTATCAGGATTCAGCACTAGCAGATCAGTTGTATTATTATGTTGTTTTATTGGTACTTCTGATTTTATGGGTAATTTTATTATGATGCTTTATTTTGGGACTTTTCAATTAGCATTTGTGTCGCATGTAAATGCTCACTCGCGCGCAGGGTGGCCGAGTTGGCTAGTGTGCCGCATGTAAATGCTCACCGAGTTGGCCAGTGTGCCATATGTAAGTGCTCACCAAACTGGCCCAGGCTCGCTAGGTTGCTCTCGCACACTGTGCACATGCTCCCAACCTGGTCTGCGCCCTCACGCATAGGCTGGCCTGGCCATACCCACACACTCCCAAGCTGGCCATGCCCAGCGTGCTCACCTTGCTTCTTGCCTAACTGCCTACCTTGCTACTGACCAAGCCAGACCAGGCTGGGCAATTTAGGATGGTCAATATAGGATGTAGGCTTTTCAAGGTAGACTTCGTGATTTTCATCCGTATCATCTGTTTTTTCTAACTCATAAACTTGATACTTCACCAAGTTTATCCAATACGCTCGCGATACGTTATTCTTTGCATCCAGTATTTTTTCGAGTCATTTACTTCCTCAATAAGCCTTTCAACACTTAGCCAAATTAAGATCAATATCTTATGACTATGATGTGACCAAAGAAAATGACAAAAATACAATTTTGATGATTGTCTCACCATTCAATGGATATGGGATCACTTCCATGAATATCGCCACAAATATAAGAAAAGTTGGGCTCACCCCTCTCTTATAAATATATCTCATAATTCACTTTTCAAGGCACACACACAACTCTCTAAATCTAAGCTGTTATCTCTAAAGAATATTTGTCCCTCGATCGAACTTAAGCATCAGAGTGTAATCGGAGAACAGCTCCCTCGATCCTCTAATTGACTCTTTTATTTTCTAGATAACTTTATGTAGAGCTTCTCGGCTTGAAATTTCTCAAATGAAATATGCATTATTTTCTAATTTTAAGAAAACTAAAAATTGAATTAAATAAAATTTTCCAAAAATCGATTAAATTAAAAAAGTAAAAAAATCATTTACCAACACATGAAATAATCTTTTACCAACATATATTTAACAATTATCATCACATTTATTTTCTATTTTCTGTGTCATCATTCTGCGTTGCTTATGTTGACTAGTTGACAATGATGAGGCACTATACTATTGGTTCACATACCATCATGGTTAGCAACATTAACTTGACAATGATAACTTAGCACAACATAAGTGGTCCACGTGTCCACTCAGTCATCGATGAGGATCGGTCAATGTTGACGTGTATCCCTAGAAATTCGACATGTGTTGTCCACATAGTCAACTTTGTTAGGACAAAGCTAATGTGGCAACACACATGGCACGCCACCTTACCGACAATATTAGTAATGTGTCTAATGAGGTGGATATGCATACTAGTGTCAGGTCAGCAACAAAAAATCATCTCCACTTCATCAAATCAATTCGAAAAGGATAATGTGGCCACACATGTCAGCTCCACATCCACGCCATGCAATTACCACTTTTCAAAAATTCTAATGTGTCGCATGACGTGTCATGACACGTCAATGCCACAAGTTTATGCCCTAATTCCACATCGCTTTCCCAATCATCACTACATCATTCAACCCTTTGCCGACACATCATCGTGTGTTGGTAAATACTTTTACCTACCAAAAATTACCAACACACGAATCTTGTGTTGGTAAACGTTATTACCAACACATATGTATCTTTTATCAACACATGTCTTGTGTTGGTAAATGACAAATCTAGCGTTGTTATCTCATGCATAATTTTATATTTTGCAATTAACCTTCCACTACAATACTAGTGCTTTAAAATTTATAAATTCTTGAATAAATTTTCTCAATTCTACAATAGAAGGCAATTATTTTTTCCTATCATTTTTAATGATTTTATGTTATTTAATGCAAGTTGTTGAAAGTTATGACGACAGCGCCATTTGGGAATCGACAATGGGCAAATTCTGTTGTTACAATATACGATGACGAGCATTACGCATCATCAATACTAGTGACTTTTTACAACTCCCCAATTTAACGATAGGCACTATGTATGTCCGTCGTCAATCCCATATAACAATAGGCAATGTCCTTCATAATAGGCCTTTTTTTTTCTTATAGTGATTTATAAGTACATGTTCTAAATGAATGGCTGAGATGATGAGTTTAAGGACCTATTAGATCTTGTTATTTTGGAGTGTGTCTTAGTTTTACAATCTACTCGACTTACTGGATGGGGAAATTATCATGTTACTATTATTGAGACAAAGTCATCTATTAGTACATCTACTAGTAGCCTAACCTTCATCTGAGGATATTGAAAATTTGCAGGCAGAGCTTCCTGCTGAAAAGTCCTAGATTACTGAGGTAACAATAAAAATGAGGGAGATACGTGCCAAGCTTATAGCTAAAGGGGTCTTACCAACACTACGGATTCCACGTCATGTTCTCAATCTGGATTCATCACTGACAGGTCAATATTGGTGATACTTTTATTGTATTATTATGTTATTTTATTGGTACTTCTAATTTTATGGGCAGTTTTATTATGATTCTTTATGTTCATATTTTTCATTTAGCACTTGTAACTATTAGATGTTTGTGGTTTATTGCATTGTTTTTATATATTTGGTATTTTGAAAATTTTTAAGTATTTGAAATTTCTTAAATGAAATATGCATTATTTTCTAATTTAGAAAAAAAATAAATATTGAATTTAATAAATTGTTCCAAAAATCTATTAAATTAAAAAACAAATCATTTACCAACGCCTAAAATAACCCTTTAACAACACAGATTTAACAATTACCATCACATTTATTTACTATTTTCCACATCATCAGTATGCGTTGGTTATATTGACTAATCAACAATGACGTGGCACATTACTGTTGGTCTGTATGTCGTCGCAGTAACTACATTGTCTGGACAATGATGACACGGCACAAGATAAGTGGTCCACGTGTCCCCACACTCATTGACGTTGACCGATCAACGTTGACGTGTATCCCTAAAAATTTGACATGTGTTGTCCACATAGTCTACTTTGTCTGGACAAAGCTGACGCTACACACATGGCACACCACATCATTGACAAAATTTGTGATGTGTCAAATGATGTCCATGCTAGCGTCACGTCAGCAACAAAAACTCTTCACCATGTTATCTAATCAATTCGAAATGGATGATGTAGCCGTACATGTCAGCTCCACTTTCATGCCATGCAATCACCACATCATCAAATTTATTTTCAAATTTTTTGACATGTGGTCATGACATGTACAATTTCCATATCGCTTTCCAAATCATCACCATGTCATCATTCTTGCCACACCATTCAACCATTTACCAACATATCATAGTGTGTTGTCAAATAGTTGTACCAAACAAAAATTATCAACACATGTGTTATGTGTTCGTAACCGTTATTACCAACACATATCTATCTTTTACCAACACATGTCTTGTGTTGGTAAATGACAAATTTGGCGTAGTGTCTCTTTCATAAGATTAGATTTTGCAATTAACCTTTTACTAGAATATTGGTGTTTAAGAATTTATAAATTCTTAAATATATTTTCTCAATTTTGCTATTGAAGGCAATTATTTTTTCCAATCCTTTTTAATAATGTTATGTTAAATTTTCAGAAGTATTGAATCATGTAAAATGATAGAATGTGGAGGACTTTGACGCATATATTGCACATGTTACCACATTACAAATTACAAGCACATGAATGATTGCTCTGAGCTGTGTTTAGAATGTATCTAAGAAGGAAAGTAAATTTAAATATAATTAAGTTTTTATTACAATTTTTTTATCAAGGTTTATCTCCTAAATTATATTTCTCCCATACATTGGTTTCGTTAGCATTAGACTTAATGTACAACTACAATATCAGGGATGTCTCAACTATCAAACTAGCGATATGCATATTCTTGAAGATGTTTTGGAGACTACTGTTGTTTGGCGAAAGAAATACATTACACAATGATGAAATTCAAGATTACAAAGGTTGTCATTTCGAATTCATATTCATTAGCCTTACTTAACTTTGGTTTAAGATATGATTATTAAATATAACATTACAGACTTTTGCTTTTTATAATATTGTAAAATATTGACATAGGTATTTTAGATATTTCGTATTAAATTATAAAAAAAATTATATATTTGTCTTGCTCATATTATATTATCATTAATATATGGAAAAATAAAAATAGTATCATATATATTTTATTTGATTATTTAAAAAAAAAGTACAAATATCAATTTAGGATAATGGGCATTGCTTGTTATTAATTAAAACATTTTGTACAATAGGCATATCTTGTTATTAAATATTTAAATTGACGAGAAGCAAAGCATGTTGTTGAAAGTAATGACAATAGCACCATTTTAGTACTTATGACTATTAGATGTTTGGTTGTTTATTGCATTGTTTTATTATATTTGATATTTTGAAATTTTTTATTATTTGAAATTTCTTAAATAAAATATGCATTATTTTCTAATATAGAAAAAAAAATGAACTAAATAAATTTTTCCAAAAATCTATTAAATTAAAAAATTTTAAAAAATCATTTACCAACTAATAAAATAACATTTTTCTAACACATATTTAACAATTACCATCACATTTATTTAGTATTTTTAACATCATCGTTCTGCATAGCTTTGTTGCCAGGTCAACAATGATGTGGCACAATACTATTGGAACACGTGTCATCACCATTGACTAGAAAATGATGACTAGCACAACATAAGTAGTCCACGTGTCCACCAGTCATCGACGTGTATCCCTAGAAATTCGACATGTGTTGTCCACATAGTTAGCTTTGTACGAACAAAGATGAAGTGGCTACACACATGCACACCACGTCACCGACACAATTGGTGATGTGCCTAATAATGTGGATATACAAGCAACAAAAAATCGTAGCCACATCATCAAATTAATTTGAAAAGGATGACGTGGCAGCACACATAAGCTCTACATCCACGCCACGTAATTGACACATTATAAGATGTTTTTTCAAAAATTATGACATGTCATAACACTTCAACACCACGTCAGGCCAATTCCACTTCTCTTTCTCAATCATCACCACGTCATCATTCTCACCACACAAATCAACCCCTTTCCACCACATCAACATGTGTTGTTAAATAGTTTTACTTAACAAAAATTATCAACACACATGTTAAGTGTTGATAAATGTTATGACCAACACATATCTTGTGTGGGAAGAGGGAAAATTTGGTGTAGTATCTATTGCATAAGTTCATATTCTGCAATTGACCTTCTACTAGAATGCTGGTGCTTTAGAATTTATAAACTCTTCAATAAATTTTCTCAATTTTAACTTTGAAGGCAATTATTTTTTTATATCATTTTTAATAATGTTATGTTAAATTTTTAGAAGTATTGAGTCATACAAAAAGTTGGAATGTGGAGATGTTTAATGTATATATTGCAAATGTTACACATGACAAGTTGCAAGCACATGAATGATTGCTCTAAGCTATGATCAGAAGATATTAAAGAAAGTAAGTAAATTAAAATAAAATTAAGCTTTATTACTATTTTTTTAATCAAGGTTTATCTCTTAAATTATTTTTTTCCTTTACATTGGTTTCTCTAACATCAGACTTCATGTACAACTACAATACAAAGGATGTCTCAACTACAATATTAGCGATACGCATATTCTTGAAGATGTTTTAGAGACTACTGTTATTTGGTCAAAGAAATAGGTTACACAATGACGAAGTTCAAGATTAAAAAGGTTTTCGTTTTGAATTCATATTCACTAGCCTTACTTAACTTAGGTTTAAGGTATGATTATTAAATATAACATTATAAATTTTTGTTTTTTTTTTTAAATATTGTAAAATATTAACATAGGTAGTTTAGATATTTTATATTAAAATTATAAAAAAAAATTATATCTGTCTTGTTTAGATAATATTATCATTAATATTTGGCAAAAAAAATTATCATTTATATATTTTCTTTTATTATTTTTTTTAAAATACAAATATCAGTTTAGGATGATCGGCATTATTTGTCATTAATTAAAACATTTTGTACAACAGGCATAGCTCGTCAATACTAGCAAATTTTTACAACTCTCCCATTTAAGGATAGGCACTACACTCGTCTGTCGTCAATCCCTTATAACTACTAGCAATGTCTGTCGTAATAGGCCTTTTTTTCTTGTAGTGATTTCTAATTACATGTTCTAAATTAAAGGCTGAGATGATAAGTTTAAGGAGCTATTAAATCTTGATATTTTGGAGCGAATCTTAGGTCGATAGTCTACTCCACTTAATAGATGTTATAGATATCCTGTTCCTATTATTGAGACAGAGTCCACTATTAGTACATATACTATTAGTCTGGCCTTTGCCTGAGGATATTGGAACATTGCGGGCTGAGCTTATCGTAACAAAGTCTCAGATTATTGAGATGATACTGATGATGAGGGAGATGTGTGGCGAGCTTTTAGCTAGAATGGTCTTACCACCGCCATCGATTCCAACGTATGGTCCCAATTAGGATTCGTCACTGACAAATCAGTATTGATGATACTTTTATTGTATTATTAGGTTATTTTATTGGTACTTCTAATTTTACAAATAGTTTTATTATGATGTTTTATGTTGAAACTTTTCATATAGCACTTGTGACTATTATATATTTGATTGTTTATTTAACTGTTTTATTATATTTGATATTTTGAATTTTTTATTATTTGAAATTTGTCAAATGAAATATGCATTATTTTCTAATATAGACAAAAAAAATTGAATTAAATAATTTTTTCCAAAAATATATTAAATTAAAAAATAAAAAAAATCATTTATCAACACATAAAATAACTATTTACCAACACATATTTAACAAGTACCATCACATTCATTTACTATTTTTCCATCTCATTATTCTGCATCGCTTATCTTGACTTGTCAACAATGATGTGGCGCAATACTATTGGTTCACGTGTCATCACAGTCGTCAACAATGACTGAGAAATGATGATGTAGCACAACAGAAGTGATAATCTCATTCTTTTAATATTTTTTTAATTAAATTATTGATACTTTAATAATTAGAAGTTATTGAATTTTCTTTAATTAATTTTTACTCTATAATTATTATTTTATTGTTAATTTGATTATTTTTAATATTGATATTATTCTTATTATTTCTTTTATGTAGTTGTTATGAGAGTTTTTTTTACCACTAATCTAGCATCCATGTCATCACATAGGAGGAACCTTTTTCCATGGGAGTCGCCAAGTTAGACTGGGTTTGGCCACGTTGGACATCCTGCAGCGGGACACGAAGTCAAAAGTCTGTCATAGTCGAGTCCCCATGATGGTTTGAACAAGCTGGTCCACACCGTATGCTTGGTTGGCCGAGCTAGCCCATGTCGCGTGCAAGGCTGGCCGAGATGGCCCATGTGCTGTGCACAGGGGCTTGCCGAGCTTGCCCGTACACACACGCATGGGCTCACTAAGCTGGCCCACATACCACTTAAAGGCTGCCTAGGCCACATCCATACACTGCACACAAGGGCATGCCGAGCTGGCCCACATGTCGCGTGCAAGTTCTCACTGAGCTGGCCCACACCCGCTCGCACAAGTTGGCAAGGCTGTGCCCATATGTTGTATACAAGCTCCCAAGCTGGCCTGCACTCGTACACACAGGCTAGCTAGGACGTGCCCACATGCTCCCGAGATGGCCTTACCTAGCACGCCTTCCTTGCTACCTACCTACCCACCTGCCTTGTTGCATGCCTACTCACTTGCCTTGCTACCGACTAGGCTAGCCAGCTTGGATCGATCGGTACAAGCTACAAGCCTTTTGAGGTGGATGTCATGATTTCGTCCATCTCATCCCTTTTTTCCAGCTCATGAACTTGATACTTTATTAAGTCTATCGAATGCACCCATGATAGGTTATTCTTTGCATCTAGTATCTTCTTGGATCACATAGTTCCTCAAGGAATCTTTCAAGACTTAAACAAATTAAGATCAATATCTTCTGACTAAGCATATACCAAGAAAAATGACCGAAATACCCTTTTGATTATTGGCTCACCATTCGATGGATATAGGATATCTTCCATGAATATAGCCATGAATATAAACACTAATATATGACAAGTTGGGCTCTCCCCTCTCTTATAAATACCTCTAACAATTTACTTTTCAAGGTACACACTCAACTCTCTAAATCTAAGCTGTTCTCTCAAAAGATTACTCGTCCCTTGATCTGACTTAAGCATCGAAGTGTAATCAGGGAACAACTCCCCTGATATTCTGACTGTCTTTTTTCTTATGCAAATAGCTTTCTAGAGAGCTTCTTAGATTGACTTGGCTCTAAGTTATCTTGATAGTCTGGTGGAATAGCTTACACTTGGAAGGAATAGCACACGTGGAATACTTTGACCGTTGACCCATTTTTTGGTGTTAACAATTTAGCACTAGAATGATTGCTTGTATTGAAAATATTCACATTGCCTTACTAGCAAATTTCGTAGCTAATTTTTGTTTGTTTGTCCAACATAAGCTTTTTAACATGGGGAGTGAGTTACGCTCAACTGCGAATGGCCAAGGAGGTTTGTCCAATGCTGATGGAGCTCAATCTATCAACCAAGCTACTCGAGGAAGGAACATGGCACACCGTGCCCATGGTCGCCCACTGATAAATAGGAATTCCCATAGGAATGCAAGCAATCTTGCGGATCCAGGCCCTAACCAGGAAGGCAATGTTGAGAATGCTAGAGCTAATGGAGGTGTGGATGATCTCATTAACCAGATTGCTACCGTCATTACTCAGATGGCTATAATGCTCACCCAAGTTAATAGGATACTCGTCCCACCTATGGTGCAACAACTGGGAGTGAAAATTTCACGCTTGGAAGTTTCCTACCAAAGTGAGCACCTAGTCGAGGATGGACGAGGCCGAGCTCTTATGGTCAGTCACCATGTTGGAAACACCCATAACACTAGTCATAGCCCTAAAGGAAGTCATGAAGAGAATGAAAGATCATGCAATGTGATTTGAAATTCTCAACACCATGACCTATAAGACGATCTTAATAGTCGACTCTATGGGCGAGATATGCGTGACAGGATTAATGAGTAACATGCTGAATACACACATAATCTAGAGGAAGACCCTATTTATCTCTGCCAAAGGTTTGCGAAAGTTCAAAATAACCCTATTTACCAACAAATTATGGATTTGCAAAAACAAATAGAGTGGCTCCAGAGAAATAATGACTCTTGAATTATAGCAGTCAGAAACTTGCTAGAGGAAACTGAGTCTCCATTTAGTGAAGACACTAGGGCAATGCAAACGCCTCAACGCCTTAAGTTTCTTGACCTCAAGTATGATGGAATGAGAGACCTAGCAAAACACTTGGAAACTTATAAGAGCTGGATAAAACTGAACTCGACATCAAATGCTTTCTAGTGTCGAGTCTTTGTCATCACCTTGAATGGTATTGCCCGATGCTAGTTTAGAACCCTACGCCCGAGATTTGTTTTCAGCTTTCGCCAACTATGAAAGCCATTTATTTCCCATTTTGCTGTTAATAAGGTGCAAAGGAAAGCAGCTTAGCATTTTTACACTATCAGGCAAAGAGACAATAAGGGTACTGAGGCTTTCTTGAATTGATTTATGAAAAAAGAGATGAACCTTAAGGACCAAAATGACTTTACTGCTTATGGAGCACTTATGGCCAAATTAAGAAGCATGATTATCCTAAAGTACCTGCTTTCGGTCAAGGAAGACATCTCTTATCCTGAACTTATCACAGAAATTCATCACCATATCCAAGCAGAAAAGACCTTTGACCTAGAAGCAAGCAAACTTAGCCAGGATATCCTTTTGGAAAGAAAACGCAAGATAGACTCCTAGGCTGGCTCTTCTAACCAAGAAGGGAGTGGAAACAAAAATGGAAAGAAGAGTAAGACTGGGAACGAAAACAACGAAAATCTCAACAACAACAACAATATAAACCAAACTCCATAAAACAATCAGGTACCATAGTTCATGAGTACACCTCCACCACTCTACCAGTCGCAACATTTGGGAATTGACGACGGGAAAAAGCCGTTATTATAATATATGACTACAGGCATTACGCATCGTCAATAGTAGCAACTTTTCACAACTCCCTCATTTAACGACATGCACAATGCCCGTCTAACGTCAATCCCATATAACATCGAGCAATGTCCGACATAATAGGACTTTTTCTTGTAGTGAATTCTAATTACATGTTCTAAATGAAAGACTAAGATGATGAGTTTGAGTAGTTGTCATATCTAGAAATTTTGGAGCGTGTCTTAGGTCAATTGTCTACTCGACTTATTGGATAGGGCGTATAACCTGCTACTATTATTGACCAGCCTTCGTCTAAGGATGTTGAAACTTTGCAGCTAAGCTAACCATTAGGAAGTCCCAGATTACTGAATGATAGTGAAGATGCGGAAGATAGATGGCAAGCTTGTAGATAGAGGGGTCTTACTACGGCCACCAATTCCACCGCATGTTCCCAATTAGGATTCAGCCCTAACATATCAATATTGAGTATACTTTTATTGTATTATTATGTTGTTTTATTGTTACTTCAAATTTTAAGGGTAGTTTTATTATTATGCTTTATTTTGGCACTTGTGACTTTTAGATGTTTGGTTGTTTATTGTACTATTTTATTATATTTGGTATTTTGAAAATTTTTGTTATTTGAAATTTCTCAAATGAAATATGCATTATTTTCTAATTTTGGAAAAAAAAACTAAATATTGAATTAAATAAATTTTTCCAAAAATCTATTAAATTAATTATATATATAAAAAAATCATTTACAAACACATAAAATAAACCTTTACCAATACATATATAACAATTACAATCACATTTATTTACTACTTTCCAATCCATCATTCCGCATCATTTATGGTGCCTGTCAACAGTGACGTGCCACAATACGATTGGTCCATGTGTCATCACGGTCATCAACATTGATGTTGTGCTCCACATGTCCACACAGTCATCAACATTGACCGGTCAATGTTGACGTGTCTCCCTAGAAATTTGACACATGTTGTTGTCAACGCAAAGTTGACGTGACTACACACATGGCACGCCACATCACCGATGAAATTTGTGATGTGTCTAATGACGTGGATATACACGCCAAAGCCAACTAAGTGTCAACTCAACAAATCAATTTGAAAAGGATGACGTGACCGCATATGTCAACCCACGCAATTACCACATTTCAAAAATTATGATGTGTCGCACTCACATGACTTGTCATGACACATCAACGCCATGTGTTTACGCACCAATTCCACGTCACTCTCCTAATCATCATGACATCATCATTCTCGCCACATCATTCAACCCTTTACCAACACCTTATTGTGTGTTGGTAAATACATTTAGCTACCAAAAATTTCAAACACACATGTGTGGGTAAACGTTATTACAAACACATGTATTGTGTTGGTAAAGGGAAAATTTAGTTATCTCCTGCATAAGTTTATATTCTACATTTAACCTTCCACGTCAATGTTGGTGCTTCTGAATTTATAAATTCTTGAATAAATTTTCTCAATCCTGCTATTGATGACAATTGTTTTTTTCTGTCCTTTTTAAAGATGTGTTAAATTTTCTGAAGTTTTGAATAATGCAAAAGTTGGAATATGGAAGAGTTTGAAGTATACTATGCACAGGTTACCAAAGGAGAAGTTGTAAACACATGAATGATTGCTCTGGTATCTAAGAAGGTAAGTAAATTCAAATACAATTAAGATTTTATTACTACCTTTTTTTTTTATCAAGATTTATCTCCTAAATTATTTCTCCTCCTCATATTGGTTTCTCTAGCATCAAACTTTATGTAGAACTACCATACAAGGGATGTATCGACTACAATACTAGTGATATGCAAATTCTTAAAGATGCTTTGAAGAATATCATTGTTTGGTCATAGAAATACATTACACAGTGATGAAGTTCAAGATTACAAATGTTTTCTTTTTGAATTCATTTTCATTAGCTTTACTTAGCATATGTTTAAGATGTGATTATTGACTATGACATTATAAATTAATGTTTTTTAGAATAGTTTAAAATATTGACGTAGGTATTTTAGATATTTTTTATTAAAATTATGAAAATTTGTTATATTTGTCTTGCTCAAATTATACTATCATTAATATATGGCAAAAAAATTATAATTTATATATTTTATTTAATTATTTTTAAAAAATACATATATCAGTTTAGGATGACGGCATTACTTGTTATTAATTAAAACATTTGGAAAAATGGACATAACTCGTTATTAAATATTATAATTGACAACAAGCTGTTGAAAGTTAATACGATAGCGGCATTTGGGAATCGACTTCGTGCAAAGCCCATTGTTACAATATATGATGACAAGCATTATGAGTCGTCAATACTAACAACTTTTTACAACTCCTCCATTTAACAACAGGCACTACGCCCGTCCGTCTTCAATCCCAGATAACTAGAGGCAATGTCCATCATAATAGAGCTTTTTTCTTGTGTTATTTCAAATTAAATATTTTAAATGAAAGGCTGAGATAATGAGTTTGAGGAGCTATCAGATCTAGATATGTTGGAGCGTGTCTTAGGTTGACAATTTACTCAACTTACAGGATGGGGCAGATATCTTACTAGTATTATTGAGATAGAGTCCACTATTAGTACATCTACTGGTAGTCTGACCAACCTTCGTCTGAGGATGTTGCAACTTTGCAAATAGAGCTTATCATTGCAAAGTCCCAGATTACTAATATAACAATGAGGATGAAGGAGATACATGGCAAGCTTGTAGCTAGAGGAGTCTTACGACCACCTCATATTCCCAATCAAGATTCATCACTGATAGATCAGTACAGAAGATACTTTTATTGTATTATTATTTTATTTTATTGATATATCTAATTTTATGAATAGTTTTATTATGATGCTCGATATTGGTACTTTTTCATATAGCCCTTGTGATAATTAGATTTTTGGTTTGTTTATTTAACTGTTTTATTATATTTGGTATTTTGAAAATTTTTATTATTTGAAATTTCTCAAATAAAATATGCACTATTTTCTAATTTAGAAAAAAAAATTGAATTAAATAAAATTTTTCCAAAAATCTATTAAATTGAAAAAATAAAAAAAATTCTTTACGAACACATAAAATAACCCTTTTACCAATACATATTTAACAATTACAATCACATTTATTTTTTATTTTCCACATCATCGTTCTGTGTCGCTTATGTTGATTGTCCACAATGACGTGACACAATACTATTGGTCGACATGTCATCACGGTCATTGAAATTGACTTGACAATGATAGCATAGCACAATATAAGTGGTCCATGTGTCAACACAGTCATCGACGTGGACACTAACTCTGTTCATATAGGTCTATTGTGATGACAAATGTCATCGCTATAGCTCTGATTTTTTTATAATTTTTTTTTTGTTAATCCTAATCCTATATTTTCATAAGAGTTAATTTGTTAAATACCAATATTAATTATGCACACATCATCAGAT
>WUAT03009005.1:0-14601 GCA_010015005.3 Ulmus americana
AATAATGATAGGTGGGTCCAATTCAATTCAGGTGCCCCAGCTGCAAGAAAGCCTAAACAATTGGTGAACCCCCGACCATACTCAAAATATTCCTATTATACATCACTCGTTCACAACTTGGAATACATATTCCATGTGGATAATCAGAATAAGATCTCGTCGGCCTGACCACTTAAAAACCTAGGAAATAATCATGATCAATTATGTCATTACCACAATAGCCCCGGACATTGGACTTTGGCTTGTTATGTCCTAAGGGACGAAGTTGAACAACTTGTCCAAGAGGAGAAGCTGTAACAATTTGTAGATCAAACTTGGGAGAGAAGAAACCTTAAGCAAGTTGTTCAAAACGTGCCAAATAGGCCCCTTGCCACCTGCACAAGGGCACAATCGCAGCAAAATCAGACTAACCATGTCAACCAGAATCCACATGAAGAATAGTTTCCGATCGGGTATGCCATATTCGGGGGAGGTAAACCTTGATATATTCCTTCAGAAAGAAAGGCTTATAGTATTGGAGCATACCAAGATTCATAGGTCATGCAAATTAACCTGGCAGAAGCCCCCAAGTCATACCCAGATAACAATCCCATTCCGATTACCTTCACTAAGGACATTCCTGCAGTTGTTACATTGTAGCGGGCAATTGTCGCCTCCATAAGTTAGTGAGGTTACCCCGTGGGAGTTTAGGTGACAACTAAAATGTGTAAGACCTAGGGCTTGGCACGAGATTGATCATCTCGACAAGTTTTGGATGGCACACACAGTGCAGACACAAAGGCCCAAAAATATATTTTAAGTGATATTTTTAAATAGAACAATGTTTTTTTGGAAGCCAACACTTCCAAATTTAAATGAGTTTTTACAAGTTGAGAGTCTGCATCTTGCATATGTTATTATTATTATTATATGAGATTGTTTTAACTGCTATAATGTGTTTTAAGAATTGTTGATGTGAGTTTAATAGTAGTGTTTAATAACATGCTAAGTAGACTGCACAAATTTTGTGAGATAGAATGTTGTATTTGCTGAGCCTCGGCTCACAACATACGTTCATATTGTAGGTATTGAAGGTGAATCACCAGATGTAATTCATAGTGGATTGTCAGAACTTGTGGGCAGGAGATGTTTGGAGGGTCGGTATAGGTATAGACCGCTACGGTAATATGTTTTCCGCAAGATGTGATAAGAAGGTTAATGTTTTAATGGTATGTGATTTATAAGTATGGTTCTAGCCAGAAACTTTATGATTTTCTTAAAGGGTTTTAATATGCATGGTTTTGAGAAAATGATTTTTAGGTGGCGAACGAGCTTTACCAGGATACAAGGACGCACTTAATAGTCCCTTAATCAAAATGTTTTCAGACTATCGATTTTAAAACATCATTAATACAAATTTTTAATTTAACTGAATTTCTTATGCGCTTATAATGTTTAAGGTTTAGATTTTGCAACAAAGGAAGATGTTATATTTTTTCTGAATATTTAAAATTTTGAAAAGGAAAAGGGTCGAGACTAGAAGGTCCCCTTTTGGAGGATTGAAATGTATAAAAGGGTTGAACCTGGAGGTTTCCTTTTAGATATCTAGATCCTTTATAAATTTTAAGAGATGGTCGGGCCCAGGGTGGTCACGTCTCAAAATCTAAGTCCTTCACCATATGAAAAGGTCGAGACCTAAAAGTCCCTTCTCGAAGGATTTAAATCCATTATCCATGCTTTGGATATCAAGCATTAGATATTTTCTTAAGAGATGGTCAAGGCCAGGGTGGTCTCATCTCAGGATCTTAATCCTTCACAACATGACAAAGTTGAGACCTAGAGGTCCTTTCTCAGAGGATTTAAATTCGTTATTATCAAGTCCATGCTTCGAATTTCAAGCATGAGACAATTTCTTAAGAGATGGTCGAGGCCAGGGTAGTCACATCTCAAGATCTAATTTCTTCATGATATGGGAAGGTTGAGACTAAGAGGTCCCTTCTCAAAGGATTTATGTCCATCATCACCAAAACCATGCTTCAGATATTGAGCGTAAGGAAATTTTTTATGATGGAAGTAAAGATTAATTTGAATTGAATTTCATGACAGAGATGGATACTATAAAATTTCAAATGAGATTAGCAAAGCTATTAAAAAAACTGAAGTTTTTATTTATGATAGAAGAATTTTACATGATGCGTTTCAAGCATTACAATAAGATGTTAATGATAATTAACCGGAGGAGGGATTTCAACTCCACGACTAGGGAAAGAGAGCCTTTGGAATGTATCATCTTGATAAAAGGTTCTTCCCTTGATTCCCCAGCCTTTCATAGCATGGATCTTGTCTTGATCTTTCTTAAGTTTGCTCAAATATTCGAGACATAAGGCATCACCTGCAAGCTCGTAGGAAATATCCTTCTCTAATCTAATGCGCCAAGGCAGAGATGTATCCACATGGTCGACTTCAAGAGGATGAAACCGAGAAGATCTGGACAAGGGCTTTCGCCATGAGGGTAGAATCGAGTGTAAAAGGAATATGGCTAATTGTCTTGAAGAAAATTTGGAGGCTGTCTTTTCAGAAGAGCGAAAGTTACATACTCTAGAAGATCCTTCAGAGGACCATATTTTCTATCCTTTTAGGGTGAAGAAGGAAGATGATCTTTTGATTTAACAAATTTTATCCTTGGGCCGTCTATCATATCCGAAAGATAGGTGAAGGGATTGGCCAAAGGATGATGCTTCAAGCAGCGAGTAATTGGGGTTACATAGTCAAGATAGTCTTCATGTGTAAAAAACCCCTCATATTTGGGAGTAAGCCAAAACCTAAAACGATGAAGGTTTGCCCAAAAAATACTACTATATCCTAGTCCTTAGATAAAGGCAAAGCTTCAGCATAAAGATAATAAGCATGGCAAAAATACAGAGGAATGTTCAAACATAGCTTATTGCATCAAGTTATTGTAAGAATAGATAGTGATCCAAGGAGAACGTCTTACAAGAACCTCAAATTTAGCATAGTTTAGAGGAAGAAGTTTCTTTTGTGCAACCAAGACAGATGATATGATGGTTGAAAAGTTTTATTGAACGAGCTTGCGATTTTACTAAGAGGAAAAAATGAGAAGAAGAAGAAAGTCAATTTTCATTGATGTTTCAAAGAGTACAAGTACAAAGAAAATTTCAAGCATTACACAGAAGTTACAAAAATAAATTACAAAGAAATGTTAAGCATCTGCACCTCCTTGCCCTAGAAGCTGCTTGTCAGAGGGAGCCGGGGGAGTATGTACTTGAGTTGATCGATGGGATCAATCCTGCACTCAGGAGTCTGTAAGCCAGATAGCCCATCAAAAGTAACTGCTAGACTGAAAATTGGCTGGGAGAAGGAGATGGAAACCAAATCATCAAGAGTTCCAGAGGAGCTAGCTAGAAGATTATTAGGTTAATCCTAGGTAGAAGAAACCGTAGTATTGATGTTAGGAGTGGGATCCTCCATCTCTTCATTTTGAGATCCTTCGGTGTCATTTGATTCCAGAGCAAAGTTAATGTGGAGACCGTCCTTTTCAATATAGTATGATTGGTCATACTCATTGATGACCAAGTTATTGTGAAGGTCATACGTGTCAGGCCCCTCCAATGGATGTTCTTCCGGAGGACGCTAAGCCATCTCTCAACCAAGTCTAAATCCACCACAATTATTAATTATCCCCGTCCAATAAAAGTGAACATAGCATTGTTCAAGGACTTCTGTGCATTTAGCCTTAATTGTTTCTTCTTCCCTCTCCTTTGATAAGCATAACTCTTCTTCAAGTTTAGAAATCCTTTGATCAGAGGAAGCTTTTTCTTCGTGGGAAACTAGTAAAGGAAGTGTTGGCATGTTTAGTAAGCTGCAACTAAAGAAAAAACGGACTCAAAGAAATTTTGAATGATGATTAGGAGTTTACCTCTAAATCCTTTTTCAATTGGAACAATTTATCCTTCCGCTATTGGCCTTCAGTTTTTAATTGGTCATTTTCGGCCAATAAAGACTATTTCTCCTTAGCAAAATGATCCCCTCTAGTCTACTTAGTCCTAAAACGAGAGTCCATTTGGTCTTTCCCTTGTGAAAGAATTTATATGACGTTCTTGCTCGATTTCTTTCTCTTTGGATTCTTTGAGAAGGGCCAAGCGTTGTTGGAGTAGGCCAGTTGAAAGAAGAAGATTCTCTTTAATTGCCTCCATGATATCCATGTCTTTCGTATGGGTGATCAAGGCAGCCACCTTCTTCGTATAGCTAGGATTGGAGATAGTTCCGATAAGGTAATCAAACTCCTTAGAAAATTCCTCTATTTTTGAGGTGCTGGCGGAGCTTCCTCTAACTAAGTATATTCTATCATCCTTTAGATGAGGATAAGTGGCAGTGGAAGGGTTCACCGAGGAAGGTTGGGAAGTAGTGATACCAACTAGAGAAGCTAGCATCGGAAGGAATTGATTGAAGATTAGGTTGAACTGTCAGGGGAGTGGTCAGGGGAGTCTCTGGACGATCTGTGTGCAAAAAAGGGAGAATATGGGTGAGAGATGCTTACTTATTTGAGTGAAAGAAGCAGGTATCCTTGAAGATTTGGTCTTCTTTGTGGCAGGCTCTCCTTTGGTGCTCTTAGGTTCCTTAGGATCTTTTGTCTCGGAACCAATAGATTTTGAGCCCTTCAGACTCATAGACTTAAAGAACTTGTCACTTGGAATTGGAACTTGGAATTTTCGAGATCTTTTCTTGAAGTGTCTCTTTTGATCTTTGGCGATTTCAGTAGCCGGAGGGTGGGAGGTTAAGGTTTGAGTGGCTGATTGTGTGGCCGAAAGATGGGGGGCTAAAGCTTGTTGGATAGCCGAAGGCTTGCTAGGTTCATCTTTTTTCTTAGGAGTGTTGTTTTTTTTATTCTATAAAAAATGCCTCATTATTGATTTTGGCCAAGGCCCCACAGGATGAAGTTCAACCGCCGGACCTTAATTTTAAAAGTTATATTTATATAATATACAATTTATATAAATATTCAACTATAAAGCATCATAATAATATTAATTTTATTATGTTTTACTATTTAAAACACAAGTCAATCTTTAATTGTAAGAGTATCTCTATTTAATTTGAATAATAATAAAAAAAAGAGAAACAAAATAAAAAACGAAGCATGAATCATAAATTTTTGACAACTATACAACCAAAAGTATTTTTAAAATTCTTTTCAAACAAAAGTAAAAACACATAACAAAAAAGCATTAATATATGGTTGAAGCAATACATATAGCAACAAGAACACATTGCTAGCATATGTAAGTTCATCAAGAAAAATACTAAACAGTAAACATTATCACAATACTAATAATAACTTGAAATATTTTGAAGTGTTCAAAACGGACTCCAAAAAGTAGCTCGAAATATATCGATGTAAAGCGGAAATTGAGCAGCTGCGAAAAGGCACAATGGAAAGAATAATATCACTGCATATACCGGGAAGGTGGCATATTTGAATTCATCTTCAAACACAATGAAGTGACCAGCGGAAAATGTAACGAGCATGGCCGCAATGGACAGAAAAAGTGAAGTCAAGCCCAGCAAGATTTTCCTAGGAAGGTTTTTGTTGAAATCTTGCTCTTCGTGGCGAGATGTGAGGATGGCGAGGAAGCTGATCAAGGAAGTGACGGAGAAACAGAGAGCAACCAATGATGCAATGGCAAAGAGTTCAAACGTGGGAGTGTGTCTGAGGTTTCGTTTGCCAGAGTCGCTGTCAGTTCCACCAGGAATAGTAGTGCAACTGGCGTAAGCAATAGTAACAATAAGGGCAGCCACAACGGAGCAGGACGTTGCCATGTTTATTAGCCACTTCCCACCAGCTTTGACGAGGTCCTTGTGAGTACTGCTGAAGATTTCCCTCGGAGTCTTGTCTTTCTTATTGGTTCGTAATAACATAGGTGGAGACATGGTGTTCTCCACAAACTGCATTTGCAGGAATATTAAATCCTCTATTTAGTTTAGAATTCCAAAAAATCTAAACAATAGCAAACAAAGAGAAATTTAGTTTCGGGTTATATAAATTCTGACCTCAAGCCATTTGATTTCCCACTGCATTTGCAGAGCCGCACCCGGGACAGGCCATGACCTTACACTTTCTCTATAAGTTGCTGCAAGATGCAATGCGGTATTCCATTTCTGTTCTATTTTCTGAAAGATGACATGTTTCCGGGAATATTTCTTTAACAACAGCTTATATATTTTCAAATGCCTGTTCTCCACTGCCACTAGCAATATATTCTTGTGATCTTGGCCCTCGTCATAGATGGCCATCGGAAATTTGTTGATGATTGCCTCCACCATCTCGACAATACCATATTTTGTTGCAATTAATAGGGCGGTATCCTTCTTTTTTATTTTGGAGGATTCATCCTTCCATGCTACTAAAATTTGGAATATATATATATATCAGTCATATAATAAAGTTTCAAGGAAATAATAAGCTAATAGTTGGTAAACAAAATGAGAGCAAGACCCAACTTAATAAAAGGCAGAAATTTTTTTTGGCTCTCAGTATAGCTGTATAGTGACAAGTAAATAAAATCTCTTTTACTCAATACAGCTGAAGCAGCAGGCTACCAACTTATTAACCATATAGGTTTCATCTTACAATGATATAACCACTTTGGATAGAAAACCATATGAGGTTTTCTATACATTGCCTTCAGCCTCTTTTGTCATTTTCAATTCATTTAATGGACTTTCAATTATGGACACATTAATAAAATAGTTAAAAATATGTAAACAATTTTTTTAGGGAAAAATACCCTCGTTAACATGTGAATGCAACTTCAGAATAGTTATCTGCTTCTGAAAATAATATAAAAGGATGATTTCGGGTTACAATGTGTTCACTCTAGACCATTTTTTGCATTTTTCTATCCAAATCTATTAGATTTTGGCTATAAAATGCTTACGTGGACTTTGGTTAGAAATTATTTAGACATTTTACAAAAAATCTTTATCCCGCAACCCTGTTAAACTCTCTAAATCCATGTTTATCAAAAAAGTTTGATATCATAATTTTTGTGAGAGAGTGCCAAAGAGAGAAAGAGATGGAAAAATGACCGAGATAGAAAAAATGAGAGAATAGTGAGATTAGCAAGATAAAAAATAAATAAAAAACAAAACAAAAATTGGATGAAAAGTAATTAGTGACTATAAGTAAACACATTATGACATGAAATCATTATTTCGTATTGTTTTCATAAAAGGATAGCCATTTTAGTACCACGTAAACAAACTAGTCGTCATGGGTATTATTAGCCCATCTTTTAATAATAATGGGTCTTAAAGGGCTCATTTGACCCCGATTTGAAGGGTAAATAAGAAATTGGGTTGCTGGGCTTCCGAGTTTCATTCAGCCCATATATTTAAGGCCAGAACTAGATGAATTGGTTTGTATTTTGGTCTTCAACCTCCCAAACCAGCCATGTTCCCTCCTTAAGAGAGAGCAAAATGTCTAGAAATGATTCTTTAAAAAAGTGTTGGGATGTTTGTTGACAAAGATGATGTTCAAGGGTCAAACAAGGGTATTTTCAGCTTTTTCAGTAAAATGTTTTTTACATTTCGGTCTACATGCGTTGACTCAGGGAAGTACTAAAATATTTTTTTAAGAAATATAAGAATTTTTCAAACATTTTCCTAAACTTATATGAATTGAGCTTGGAAACTAATTTAAGATTGCTTCATATACTAGTCTCATAGAAACTAAAGCATATAGTTAAGTCCTCATTGATGTTGTTGGTTATGCATTTTCAACTATTAATCACCTGCATTTGTACCTGAAAGAGATAATAGCTTCATGTCATAGATAGTAGCATGTTGTGAGAGTTCCTTTAAGACTTGATCTGCCCATACATGCTTCTCTGTCTCAGCATAAATCTTTCTAACTGCCGTATCTCCTTCAAACATAAAAGCAAAATAATAATTGTTTTCCTGCTGAATTTAAAGGTTTTAAGGAATATAATATAGTTTCCCGTATAATCCAATCAAAATATATAGGACGACTTAAAGAGTTTGAACGTCTTACCCCACCAAGATTTAAGCAATAATAAAATATAAGTCATAGAAACTTATATATCATGCGTTGACTCAGGGAAATACTAAAATATTTTTTAAGAAATACAAAACATTTTTCCATTTTCCAAAACTTATATATCATGAATATGAGTTGAGCTTGGAAATTAATTTAAGATTGTTTCATATATAAGTCCTAGAAACTAAAGCATATAGTTAAGTCCTCATTAATGTCGTCGGTTATGCATTTTCAACTATTAATCACCTGCATTTATCCCTGAAGAAGATGACAGCTTCATCCTTCTACTTGGAGAAATATTATCTTCAAACAATTCATCTGAATCTTCAATTAAATCTTCATCTGAACCTGCATCACTTATCCCCCTTTGTTGTCGTTGGCCTGGCCTGGCCTGATCTCCCTGTAAATGCTTCTCTTTCACTTTTTGTTGTTGGTTTGGGCTCTGAACACTGCCTTTCTTGACATTCTTGTCATACATAGTAGCATGGTTTAAGAGTTCCTCTAAGACTTGACCTGCCCATTTATGCTTCTCTTTCTCAGCTTTAATCTTTCTAACTGCCGTATCTCCTTCAAACATAAAAGCAAAATAATAATTGTTTTCTTGCTGAATTTAAAGGTTTTAAGGAATATAATATAGTTTCCCGTACAATCCAATCAAAATATATAGGACGACTTAATATAGATGCACGTGAGGCTTTATATAGATCCATACCGTATCCAAAAATGAACGCCATTTTCGGGAATACGAAATTGAGAAAGTAACCAAAACAGCTGGTGTTACGGGACCATATTAAGGGCTGATCATTCTCCCGAGCAATGTTTGAAACTGAATTTAAGCACTTGGCACATCAGCATATCAAAGGAAAAAGGACATACTAGCAATTGAAGACAAGAACTCTTCATTAGTCAAATTTTTTACTTCTTTATAATTGAGAAGAAAAGGAACTGCAGTTAATACAAAACACAAAAAAGGGCATTGGTCACCTTCACCGCTCTCTATATCAGTGCTTATGCCAAATTCCACATTGTTCTTTTCCACATAATTCGATTCTGCCTCATTTTGGAGCTCTTTTACATATATACCTTCCATTATCATAAAAGGGTAACAATAAATAATTTTTCTTTGATAAGAACTATATATGAAAATGATATAAAGTAATGGCGCTGATTGTTGATGCATGACATTTAAGTTTAATTGGTTGTAGAACTTATTACATATCTACAATTTAGGCTGTAGAACTTATTACATATCTACAATTTTTTTTTTCTTTTTTACTTTTATTTTTCTTAATTATACTTGGAAAGGAAATTTGGTAAATTAGAGACACTCACGATCATATATCATAATTCCGCTCCATCCTCGAAGAGTGGTGCTACCACTTGTGAAGGCAGCAGGTTTTCTCGCCAAAGCATGGAGAGGGGATTCTCCTTGTTCATCATATTGATTAACAAGATCTTTGTACAGGTGAATTATTTCAAATGCCAAATCTGTAAAGCAGTGCAAAAGAATTAGAAGCCTGTTAAACATATCAGCTACCTAGCTGTACACACTCACACACACAAAGCACAAAGGCTAAAATCACTCACCAAAATTTTCTTTAATGATTGCTTCATGTAGTATACTCCGACCGTCATCTCTCACACAAAAAGAGAAGTCTCCGAAGATGGAGTGCAAGTAACGGAAAGTCTGTAATCTGCCATACTTAACCGCCAAGAAGAGAGGGGTTCGTCCCTTGTTGTCACGATCACAGACCAATTCCGAGGCCTTTTTCACATTGTCAATGCATATTTTACACATTGTCACCTCCTTGTCAGTTGATGCTGCTAAGTGTAGAGGGGTGCGTCCTTTTTCATTTTTCAATTTAAGCACATCAAAGGGGTCGGGATCCCTTTTGATATGCTCCAGCAGTTCCCTTACAACTTCATATTTTGCCTCAGGGTCACTAATGGCTGCGTGCAGTGCTGTTTGACCGGAACTGGGGATCTGGCTCTTGCGAGCCCACGGATATTTCCCGTACATATTAACAACTTCAACCCATTCACGTTTCATGATGTTGTCGAAAAAATTGTCCTCCAAGCTCTGTGTACTTGAGCTCTCCATGGTAGAAGTTGAAGCCATTGCTTTCCTCCCAATTCCCTCTCCCTTGGTTGCAACAGAGTCCTGTTTTAGCTATTTATTAACAAGCAAGTTAAATAAATCCAAAATGAAAGCAAAAGGCTTATTAAATTAAGAGAATCTTTATATCAGATTCTGTGGCATCTGATCTCTCTTGGATATAAAACCTTAAAACAAATTATCACAAAATATCAGAATCATCATAAAAAATATAAAAAAACAACAACAACATAGCCAGAAGAGAGCAAGAAGAGTGATGACCAGGAGAGGAAGCTATCAAAGAGATTTAGAAGGGAGAGATGAAGCTTTACTTGTTAATTAGTAGATGAGATAAATTTAGCTTCTCTAGTTGCACGATGGGGGTATTTATAAGAGAACTACCCCTCTGTTATTTATGTTGGGTTGGTCCACTCTATGTGGGCTGGCCCAAACCCGTATGTCCCAGAAAAAAGGAAAAAAAAGGAAAAGGACAAATGACTTTTTAACTTGTGGTGGTCTGTAGAAAAAAAAAAAGACACAGCAACGAGAGAGAGAGAGAGAAAGTCTTTGGCAAGATGATCAAAAGGCTGATTCTTCTTTGATTTGGCTTAAATTTCATATTGTGAATCTTTACTAGAAACTCTACAACTCTACTGGTTGTCGAATTAGTCTTTCCATCATTTACTTTTGAGATACCTATTTTGGTGAATTCTAAACTTTTTCTTTATTATTTTTGGAATCCATCTTTATTATAGATGATAATTATTGTGTTAATGAGCCAAAAGTAATTATTCTTGATGATTGATTGTAATTTTGTGAGCATCTTGATTGATATAGAGAGAACTTGTTGTAACCTATTATTGTTGATAGTGAAAGTTTTTTTGAGTATGGGCGGTTTACTGTCACCTCGTGGTTTTTCCCTTCACACTGAGAGATTTCCACGTTAAAAATCTAGGTGTTCTTATGGTTGTGTTTATTTTTCTATTTGGGTTATCTTGCACTTGTATTAGTTGTTTTGGATATACTTGTGGTGTTAAAATTAGTTAGAATTATTTAGCTTATTTTTATCACTCAAAAAGAGAAAAGATTATTCCCTGATTATTGTTATTGATTTGCATAACATGACAATTTTTCCCAACAATTTAGAGTATCATGCATGCTGACATATCAAAGTTTGCATAGAAGTTACGTCATTTTGCCTTTACTCCTTTTTGGGAGTAGAGTATCATACATATTTTGATATGATATTATCGTTTTGGGTCTAAGCCCGCACGAATTTACTTTTGGATTCTACACAAAAGAACTTTGGTCGCATATATAACAATTCTCCCCTCGAACAAATGACCACACCATTTCTCACCACCTGCCTCGAGCTCAAACACGGATCCATCACCTTTGATACCACTTGTTAGGACTATGAACTGCATATATTTTCACTTTAGTATGATATTGTTTGCTTTGGGACTAGGCCCGCACGCTTTTAAATTTTACTCAAAATGTTTCATACCAATAGAGATATTGTTCAGACTTATAAACTCATAATTATCTCTATGTGCAACCAATGTTGAATTTTGGTCGCACATCTAACACTCTCAAATGGGTTTAACAGTTTTCCTTTTTGTGTTCTTTAGAGCTTCATATTTCACATGTCTTCCCTGTGTTCTCGTGCTTCATTTTAAGATTCTCTTTTTCAAATGAGAGAAGTTAGCGTCAATCATTCACTCATTCCCACAATTACTTCGCTACTAATTCAGCATTATGGACATATCACATCTACTTGCCTAAAAAGATTTAACAGCTCAAGTAGATTACCAATACAAGCCATTATCCTATAATTTAGTTACAATACATACTGCATATATTTTAAAGAATTCATGAAGTTCTAATTTAAAACTAATTGATAATGAGTGAAGTATCTGAGGATCTTATAAAACTATCCTTAACATATATTTGACATAGGAAAATGCCCAATTAACAACTTTTACAAACTCTTCTTTTTTTCTCCTTATATTTTATTTTAAGAAACTAAAGTTACTGAGTCACCATAACATATTCACTTATATGCAATCCAATTGCAAATAATTCCCCATAATAATTTACTTCACCTCTAGCATCATGGTTGGATTGCCTTTAAAAGGTGTTTCGGGGGTCTAGACTAGAACAATCACTAGCTGTCATTGTAGATCCTTACGTAATCGCAACGTCCCTCCATTACTTCACAAACCTTGGACTCAGTGAACCTGTAAGAATGTACAAGACGGAAAGAATTCTGAAAAATAACGTTAGTTTACTTCCGTTAAAGAAATATGTCAAATGAATAAAATGAAAAAAAGCTCTAATTCTTGTTAAAATACATGTTACTATAAAGGAATCAAGAGGGGGTGAAAAGCCAGAAATAATTAAGTGTATTGATTATATATATATACTTAAATAGATAGATGAGTAGTATATGTATATATATAATCAATAAATAATAGATAAGCGTTATTATATTGTGGGGAACCTTTGTTCTTGAGATTGCATTTGCATGATATAACAGATAAACATTATAATACTACGGGGAGGATTTCTCTCGAATAATTCTATATAACTACGGGGAACCTTGTCCCAAAAGCAGTAAATAAAGCAATAAATAAATATTATTGTTTAAAACCTTTGTCCTCAAAATGGTATTGTGTGATATGCAAAAAAAAAAAATACTATTGTTCTACGGGGAGGGTTTCTCCTAAATAATTCTAGATAACTATAGGGAACTTTGTCTCAAAAGCAGTAAATAAAACAATAAATAAATATTATTGTTGAGAACCTTTGTCCTCGAAATGGTATTTTGTGATATGCAGAAAATAAATACTATCGTTTTACGGGAAGGGTTTCTCTCGAATAATTCTAAATAACTACAGGGAGCTCATTTCAAGCAATTATTTACATTTTTCCTTCAGTCTTACCAAATTCAAAGTGGGTTTTACCAAAATACCCCTAAAACTCTAAACCCTAACGGCTCCTTTAAATTTGGGTTTTTAACAAATTGGTACCATGTAGTTTCAAATTTTAACATTTGGTAACCTTATAGTTCTAGAAATTACATTTGATACCCTTAAAGATAAGTTTCTCAAAATCAGGTACCTCAGTTTTTGTGAAATGATGAGATTATATAAAAAGTGTTTCTATTTAATAAATAAAATTAAAAAAAGTTTAAACTAAAACCAAAAAACTAATTATCTCCACTATCTTTCATCGCCTTATTTATCCTTGTATTTATTTAATTTTTTTCAATTGTTTTTAAATGTTTTTTACTTTGAATGATATGGCTGTTTTTGAAATTATATAAAAATCAGTGTACTTGATTTTCAGAAACCCATCTTTAAGGGTACTAAATATAATTTCCAAACTATAAGTATCAAATGTTAAATTTAAAACTACAAAGTACCAATATGTTAAAAAAACTTTTTTTTTTTTTTTTTTTTTACACGAAAGTTAAAAAAGAATAATCGGTATTCTGTACAACTTTTCATTTGTGGTATCACCTCACAGAGTCAGTGTCATGGCCTCAAAAAAAAAAAAAAAAAACCCTTTCTTTTTTTTTCTTTTAAGGGGAGATAAATGCAGTCTGAAATTTTCTTTTTGCATAATGGGGTATTTATAAGAGAAATACCCCTATGTTATTCAGTGTACGATACATGCTGACATATCAAAGTTTGCACATATCACCTTCCACCCAACAACTTTCATAAACTTTTTTTATTTTTATTTTGCCTTTGTTCTTTTCTTCTCATAAATTAACTAAAGGTATTGTCCGCTAAAAAAAAAAATGACAACTAAAGCTATTAATTCAAATTATAATTAACTTTACTAAAAGTTCCTAAAAATAAAGAAAACCCAAAAAAGAACTATTGGGCTTGAATGTGTCTACAGCTATTCTCTATAGTATTATCTCCATTATGTTATCTGTTTTCAAATAAAAATTTTATTTAAATATTGTTTTTTATAAAACTCTGTTTTCGTTATAATAAAAACTCTATTATCTGCACTCTGTTATTTCTATTCAGATAAAAACTCTGTTCAAATTATGTTATTTTCAAAACTCTGTTTTCATAATTCAAAACTTTATTTTCGTGATTCAAAACTTTGTTTCGTCAAACCACTTTGATTATATTTTTTTATAGAAAAAAATTAAATATATTTTAAAATTTGTTCAAATCTTGAAATTTTTCAAAATTAAATAAAAAAATATTTTAAAGAGATTTCTAAATACTTTAAAATAATGAATTTGGCATGACAACAATGCTTACGGTAGTTTATTTACACTTGAATTATTTTATCTTGATTTTGAAGATTTAATACATTTGTGTTCATATTTCAATTAATATTCCTACATGATTTTTTTTATTTACGTAATTTTCTATATTTTAGCTATTTTGAAACGTTTTATCTTGATTTGTAAGTTTTAATA
>WUAT03009335.1:0-14593 GCA_010015005.3 Ulmus americana
CATCGCCATTAACCTTTATTGGCCTCAGAAATAGGTGAATCCAAATCAAAACAGGCAGCAATGAAGCAAGCAACACAGAATTTGAAATTCGCAATTAACACAGCAGAGAAAAGGCTCAGGCATGTAGTTAGTCAACATCAACAACCAATAATGCACTTTGGAGGACCAAACATGTCTACAACGACTGTATTTCACATACCACAGCTCAAAGCATAGGAAACATGTACAGTCCAGTCAACAAAGAGACACTATTAGTTGCACAACAGACTAACTACAACAAATGTCATCATAGCCATGCTACTTTCGCAGCCAAATCAACTAAAATCAAATGCAAATAAACTGTTCTCACTATGTTCTTTGCCAACGACACATTGGATCAGGCAGTATGGCCTTGCTGGCTGAAAAATTTCCTGTAATTACATCACACAATCAACAACACATGAAATTACTTTGAAATCACTTAGAATACAGTCATAAAAATAGCAATTAATCAGCACAACAACCACATGCATAGTTCGACAACATCAATATGAGATTACAGGCAAACAGAATATCAACTCAACACAGAAAAACAACAACAAATCGTAAAGAAGGAAATAATATTATACCTCGTTTGATCCAATCTTATATAGTCATAACACTATAACTGACAAACCCAATCAAACAGAAAGCCAGGAAATTGAAATGGGGACCAAATCGAGACACAAGTTTCAAAATTCTTGATGGAGTTCCAGTATTGCAATGGGATCAAACACAAAAGGCCTAATAACGGACTACATCAGAGCCAAACACAGACCCTTCGAACATGAACATAGCCAAGAACTTGGTGGCCAAATTAACCCAAAAATAGAATGAATTGCCGTTCAATATTGTGGGTAGCTAAGATCTGAGCCAAGATGAAGCAGGATCACACACAAAAGGGCCACAAATGGAGAAGAACAGAGCCAAAAACACAAGAACAAAAACAATTAGAAATGCCAAAATCGCAACCAAAATTGTTCAAAATACCCAAATCGAAACAACCAACAATCGGGTAAGTTAGATCTAAGACAATATCAAGCAAAAAAATAGAGGCCCAAACCATATCTGCAAAGTACAATACATGAACAACACACACGCAATCTCTACAACGAAGAACCAAAAATCAAGGGGCGATAAATCATTTTTACTCACCGAGAAGAGAGTAGATGTTTATGGGTTCAGTAATCGCACCACAGATCGTGATGAGATGACCAAAATTGATTCGCAAGGTATGATGCTACGATTCACACGGAACATGGAAATTGGACAGCACATATGGGTGCTTTGGAAGAACAACAATGGCGGTTGAACGAGAAACACGCGAAGCAACAGGATAGAACCAACGAATGGGGCAAGGAGGAAGATGAATAATGGGAGTTAGGAGTATTCGAGAGGAGTTTGAAAGTAATGGACAAATATTGGGTTTTTCAGTATTTAAAACCCAGTATTATTTGTCTATAAAAGAGAGAAAACAAATATTGGTATTTAAATAATGGTACAAAAAAAAATGTAAATGAACAACTATTTTTCTACCAAATATTAAAATACTAAAATAATGGGTAAAAATACCCAAAAGAACGAGGCCATAAAGGTGGCGAGAGCAAAACAAAGACAAAGAAGAGTACAAGAATTATTTCATAGAGGTATTGAAGATTTCTTAAGTGAATCTGCTTCCGTTTTTGAAGATAAAGAAGAGTACAAGGCAGGAGTAGACAATCATGAGTCTAAACATCTTTTGACTTTTCTTCTATGTTTCTCAGCAAGCAAACACTTGAACAAAAATGAAAAGATACAGACTGTAGGAATTACCTGAATATTTGTTTGCTTTGCGAACTCCACCTTTAATAATAAGCCAAGCTACTAAGCAAATTACCAGCAAGAAAATTGCAAACTCAGTTGTTCCTAGAGTGAGAAAAACCCTGTAAATCTATGTAAGTTAAACCAGAGGAAGAAATAATCAAGTAGGAGGAACAAGGGAGAAAGTAGAACACCAATAAAGAGTACAAATCCAAAACCCTCCAAATTCAAGGATTTTAGTTCCTATATGCAGACATATAAGAAAAAGATTAAGCTCTAATTTCACATAGCATTACATTTAGAGAAATAACATATATTTTGATATGGGTTTTCAGCTATTTCCCCAAATTTCATTTTCTATAAAGAATTGAACAACACTAACATATCATTCCAATAAAATTCTGTCATTCTTTATTTTCGGAACAACCAAACAGAAGAATAAGAGATTCCAGAGCTTTAAGCAACGACAAATCAAAAAAATTACCAACATGCAAACATAAACATTGAATCCCAAACTCAAACTAAAAGAATGGACAAAAAATAATAGTTCTTTCGTAATTACGGTATATGATCAAGAGTTCAGCTTCGAGTTTTTAGTGGAGTAACTTTGAAATTAATAATCGATTAGGAAATTAACTTAGAGTTAATTTATATATGATTATTAGAACTTGATTATATATGTCCAGCGAGTCCCTTTGCTAGCTCAAATAACCCCAACCAATATTAAATATGGAAGTTCTAGGTCAACCGAATAATTGTATGGGTTAAACGGACGATCGGATGAACTAAACGTCCTTGGAACTGCTCTCTATCGGGTTGCGGGCGACCGGAGGTAACACTACTGGGCACCCGCACATACAGAATAACGCGTACGGAATTTCGGATTCCAGCAGGTTATTTTGTGTTATATTAATGGTTTATTTGTATTTTAAATACAGATAATTTTAATATAATGATATATATTTAAATAGGAAATATCTATATGAGATAATAAGTTTAAATATTTGATTTTGAACTTTAGATCTTATTGGAGGATATTTTATTTAAATTTAATTAATTCAGATTGATTAGTTTATTTAATTAGATATTTTCCCTTTGTGGTAATATTTAATTAAATAGGAAAATACTGATCACGTGTGATCTGAATTAGGGTTTCCTTATTTAATATCTTTATGTAAAATATTTAATTAAGTGAACACAGAGAACAAATATACGCTCTGAGAAAATATTCTCTTAGGGTTTTTGAAAGACACGTAAGGCAGAAAAAACTTGAGATCTAACAGTCTTCATTGGACTTCTAGATCTAGTGAGGGTTTGATCTGAGAATTGCTTGGTGTTCCTTGGTTTTCTATTGGAGGTGAGCCCACGCTCTATTTGGATTGGTGGCTTGAGGATAGCAGAGAAAACCAGTTGGTTGAGATTCTTCGTGAGATTATTTTGCGCTACAAGAGGTATTGATCTGCATTTAATTTATTATTCTTAACAACCTGAGTTTGGATCTTTTTGTTTTATATTTAAAATATATATTTTTTTAAATCTGCCTTTCCGCTGCGCATTTTTTTCCAACACAATGCTCCTCAAATCTTCTCTACTTCTCTTGATTGGTTCAACCACATCATCAATTACATTTTCCTCAAACTCTCTCATCTCATCCCCAATTTGAACTTGAGAAGCCCTAATTTCCATCTTTTTTCTTTTGTGTGGAAGATCAATCATCTTCACCTTTCTTTTATTTGAAAGAGAACCCACCAAGGTAGAAAAAGTACCCTCATCACAAGAATCACTCTCATCAAGGATCACCATCCTCTCAAAAAAAAAAAAAAAAGGTAAGTAAAAAATCCTAACCTTGAGGAAGACACTTTCTCTCTTTAGAAATCCACTTCAAGCTCCAAGTGTGGCCATTCTTCTCCTATCTATCTTCCACTTTAAATAAATACATGTGGGCCCATTTATACAAAATAGCCATCTCAACCTAAATTGAGCATATTTAAATCATAAAATGGATTTTTTCTAAATTCAAAATTCAAAAATCCCAGAAAAATCCAAATCAATCGCGACAATTGAATGGAAACACTCGGATTAACTTCCAAACAGCTCTGCCACATACTTGATAAAATAAAATAAAATAAGTGGTTTTTTTGCCATGTTCACAAAATTAGTTTCCAAGTCAATAAATTAACTCGAAAACTAGGGGACATCTGTTTGGGGATATTCCCAATGGATATGATACGAACCGATTGTGACAAAAATAACCGGGTCTCCAACACTCGAAGCTTGATCCGGTGTCATACTTGATAGCAAACTGTAATGATCAGAGAAGTTTGAAGGATGAAGAATTATATCATAGCTGGACCCAGTGATCGGCTGATCTCGAAAAATCCCATCGGACCAAATCGAACGTGACCGAGTGCTCACCTGGACGAGCTGCTTACCTGGTCGAGCTGGGCACTAGGCCGAGCTGCTTGCCTGGTCAAGCTGGACGCTAGGTCAAGCTGCAAGGCCCTGGCCAAGCTGAGCACTAAGCCGAGCTATAGGGCCCTGGCCAAGCTGCTTTACTAGGTCGTGCTCGAGGCCTGACTAAGCATGGCACCTAGGCCGGGCAAGGCACCTGGCCGAGCCTAAGGCCCGAGGTAAAGCTCTCATTTCTGCTCGATACAACACTTAGATGTGTCACCACACGTCCAATCAAGACATCTCCAGGATTCTTGCACCCACTAACCCAAGATGTGGTAACCACCAACCACTCAGTTACCACAAACTTAGTGGGCTCAACCCCACTCTCTAAGGACATAGACCACTAACCTACTTAGTGGTCTAACTTCCTCTTCCCAACATCACCTAGAAATACCTTCACATTTCAATTTCAAAGGTAACGAATTCTAAACTCAAGACTGATATTCTGCTGGATTACCAACTCAATTTCAACTGACTTAAGCATCGGAGGGCGATTGGGAATCTGTCCCCGACCTTTGACGACGTATTTTATTTTGCAGAATGACGACATTTTTTATTTCACGAGGAGATGACATCTCACGTCATTTTTTGGTCATCGGAACCACTCATCACAAGTGCAATCTGGCAACTGACAGTTGATTTAATTTTTTGCATAAACAGGAGTTATTCGAGCTAGTAAAGGGACCCGTTGGACATACATAATCAAGCTCCAATTTCATATTTTAATTTTTTATAAAGCATTGTAGGTAATTTTTGACCCAAAATAACCTTTACTAAAAATACAATGAACATAATAAAAAGGAAAAAAAATTAAAAGAAAGAAAAGAAAAGAGAAAAGAAAAAGAAATAGAAAAAAAAAATGACAAATTTCACTGTTGTCCCTTTATTTGGGAAGGTCCCAATTTGGCTCTTGCCATCATCAATTTTGTCAAGAAGTTTATGAAAGGGCCAAAATGGCACCAAAGTTTTGCAAAAAGGGCCAAACTGGGTCACTTTTCACAAATGGGGGCCAAACTGGGACCACTGTCAAAAGATAGGGGCCTCAAGTACAGTTTATCTTTAATAAATAGAATATGGACATTTGGCATATCTTATTTTAATTGAGATGGTATGAAATTACAGATTAAATAAGAATTTGTAATTCTCTCTTAGGTTGACTAAGGGGAATTGTTGACAGGCTAGGATTCTTCATTACAAAACATTCGTAGTGTTATAAATACTTAAGTCAAGCCTTAATTATTATCTTAGAGAGAGTAAATGATTTTGAGTTTTTAGAAGAGTTCTGAAAATTAAGAGAAAAACACATACCCAAGCAGTCCAACTATTATTTAAGAGTTGTTTAAATCAAGGTGCTGGTTACGCTTAAACTAGACACGTGGTTATTATGGTATCCCGTGATGAAAGCGAACTACAAGAGAAATTAGAAACCTTAACACTTGACAATAACATTCAAAGGAGAAAATCTGAGTTTTATTCAGAAAATTGTGTAAAGGAATTGTGAAAGTATGATAAAGAATTCAATTTAGAAATAACAAGGTTTCGGGAATCCTTCCTAAGTTTCGTTTTTCTATTCCTACCTTGATTCAATTATCTTAACTCAATTACTAGTTTCACTTCCCAAACAAGTAATCGGTAAATATTCAACTCAAGCTCATTAACATCCTAATATAATTGCTATGAAATACTCTCCTATTTCAAATTCAAACACAAAAGACTTATCTTATAAGTTATCAAGAAGCGACAATATATTTCAACAATAATATTGTAGTAATGGACAAACCTACATAATTAATCTACTGAAATCAATTGCATCTAATAACTTTGACATAAAAAAAAGCTTCACTAGACTTATATGGAGAAAGAGAATGCAATCACTAGATTAAGAATAGCTAAGGAAGAAGAAGAATACTTGTAGATGTCACATGAAAATAAAATCTTCTTTATTAAATCAAAGAGTACTTTCATAAACAATATTCATCAATCAATCCATACATGTTGAATCAAAGATCGAAACAGAAACAACAACACCTAGAAGTTCATCCTTTCGCCTTGCTTGGAGTTTAGCTGGACATAGAGTTCATTCTTGATCACCTTGAGGAAGAAGAAGATGGAGACTATCTCTCTATTCAAATCTAATCCCCCAATAAAACCCTAAGTGTTCTATTTATAGTTCAGAAGGGTTAAGGGTATTTTGGGGTGAAAAATATCATTTACATCCTAAACAGTTTGAGAAAAAACTCTATTAAAAATAGACTACATAGGTTGGTGCTGCGATGCAAAACAGGGCTGCCGCGGCGCGGATGTTAAACTTAATTAGAGAGGTAAAACCACTCCACCTCTTCATATGATTGGTTGCATGGGGTGGTAGGAACTGAAAAATGGACACCTAGAATCCATTAAAACTCATTAAAATTTGGGTCTTGAAGGTTGGATGGTCGGCAGTGGCCTTAGGATGGCCGAACATAAATAGTGCACAACCTGGACATGATAGCCTAGTCGCAAGGTTGGGTGCTGGCCTGCTTTGTGGCATTGAGCCAGGTGGGCAGGTTGGGACATCATGCTCAGGAGACCTATCTGGCCAAGCAGCTTGCTCGGCAGGCTTGGCCAGGCGGGACTGTAACAATCGCCCTTCTTAAAAGTATAAATACATGAACATTTTAAAAGAACGATTGTCATTGCGTGAACATACTTGAAAAGTCGAATAATTTATTTATTTATTTTTTTTGTAAAACATTACAAACATATTATCAACTAAAAACTTAATTCATTTAATTCCCTTTAAAAAAAAAGTTTATATTTTTCTTTTTCTATAACAATTATACTTATTTTAAAACTATCATTTTATGTCCCTTCATAAACTATTATAACATAGTGTAAAATACTATATAAAGTTTTAAAAGCAAGCTCATCATAGAAGTATAATAAGATAAACATAATTAAAGTTTTAAAATTGTTCATTTGGATCGCCCCCATATACTTTCAGCTTCTTCGACTTTTCGGATCGGCGACCACTTACGCATCAGAAGCTTTTCCTTTTGCCCTTATCTACAACACAATATATAATTTTTGTGAGCTAAAGGCTTAGTAAGCAAAACTGGAAATCTCACAAAATATTTCTTTTACAAATCATACATATTGTATTGCATAACTCATAATCACAATAATAAGAAATATCATAACATAAATTGTTAGCATACGCATGTAACTATCCAGTACTGAAGGCAGCGACCCTCCAAGTAACCGAACCTTGAAATACATAACCCACCTTCAGGACTAAACATATATGTGACATGATCAACAATACCATAATACTTAAAAATAACATATATTGAATTTGTAAAACTGTAATTTTCATAAAAGCATAAAGATACATATTATTATGTTGTAGGTGACAAATTCACTTACCTCTTATCTTGCAAAATAAATTAATCCATAATGACACCGTCACCTCTAGAAATTGCGAATACTATCTGACCAAATTAAATTTGATTCCCGTTAATTTCTATATATATATATATTTTTTACCAAGACTGTAACTTTTAATTTTGTCGCTTACATTTTAATTTCATAAAATGGTCATAAGGTCATGAAAACTTATCTTATATTATACTTTCATTCATTTAATTTTTCCGATTACAGATTCACAGCTTATTACCCCTTTCTTTAATCAATTTATATTTCTAGCCCAAAATCAAATTTTATTTCACTTACGCCCTAAAGATTACTCCAATCTTAAATTTTCATAAAAATGTTTTACTTACTGACCATTAAGGGTTCTATGATGAACCTACTATTTTCTTAAAATGTCAGATCATTAAAATTTATAATATGGCACCAATATTTCAATAATTTGCAAATTAGTCTCAAAATTTGCATCGTTGAATTTTAGACATTATTTAAAATGTCATACATCCATTAATTTTAACCAAAGTTTTCAGAATAAATGATTAGTTAATAAATATCATTTTTACGAACCCATATGGACAAGTTATATTTCTAACCCCTTTGTTGGCATTTCTTTTCATTTTAGTCTTTTAGACAAAACTTAAGTTTGCATCAAATTTTGCATTATGAAATAAAATAATTAACTTACCAATTATATAATTAAAATTTATAATGAGTTAAGGTCTGATTAATAGTTATTTCTAGAAGCTAATATTTACTAAATTACCCATGAATAAGTTTTAACTCAAATTTAAACCAAAGTTTTGTCCTTGTTACTTATTGTTTTCACACATTGTTGTTGACTAAACTTAAAAGATTTGTTTCTCTAAAGTTACACATCATTTGAGGACATATTTTATATCATTTTGTAGGTATATGAGTTAAATTAACGTTTATAATTTTTACATAATTTTATGGGTAGTTTTAAAACATGAAAAATACCCTGTTTTCAGAACTGTTTTCAGGAAGGATTATCGGTTTTCAGCATAGTTTCCCCCGACTTTAAATTTTTATTTCTTCCAATCCTTAATTACAAATCTGGTTCTACCACTTGGAGAGTTTTATTTAATGAGTTATTAATTATATATAAATTTTTTAGAATTTATTTTCCAGCCAATAATTCTAGTTTTACATTTTTCTAAAAATGTTTCCAAAAAACACCCTATGTTGACAGTTTTGTGCTAGTTTTCAAATTTTGAAATATTTTCCTTTAATGTTGCCTAAAATGTAATTAAAATTATTATGGACTTAATAACATGTTTAATACTTATATTTGTTTTTAAAAACAACTCATTCATATCATCTTGTAATTATTAAAACATATTAATTAATTTTTTTGCTCGATTGAAAAACGTAGTAGTAAGTTGAGAGATTTTGGCTTACCTCTAGGAATCAAAGTGAAAACCTTGTGTTGATCCTCAAAGTTCACCTTCCTAAACCTTAAATTCAATATTGAAACTTAATTTACTACTTTATGAAGTTAAATAAAAATACCAAATTACTAAGTTGATTTTACTTACTCCTTGAAGTTTTGTGGAATTTGTTGAGTAAGTTGAGTGTGAACTTGAGTTTTGCTTCAGTTTGGGGAAAGTTTGATTAGGTTGGTGTTTAGTTTGGTAAAGTAGAGAATGAAGAAAGAAAATACTTAGTAATTTTTTAATGGAAGGCTGATTGTGGAGTTAATCTTTTAGAAGAGGTGTATATTTGTAAGCTTATTTTTTAGTCATCTAAAGGACCAAACACTTGTTATACGTTTGAAAATTTCACCAAAGGGATTCATATCTTTTTGACATTTCTTTTCCCATTTTTGTTGTCATGATACATTTTCTACATAATGTCAATCTAGTAGATAACATTTTCTTATCACTTTGTTGACTAACCCATGTGATAACTTTTTTTTTTTAACCCCTAGAACAGTTTGCACTTGGAGATTGAAAATGCATTTTTTTTTTTAACAGCCTATGTGATGTTAGCCTAATTTGTCCATATCAATTATTTTGTGTTCCTTGAATTTATTAAGCCATCCAATTAATTAAAAACATTTTAGTCCACGAAGTTTTTATTTCAATTTAATTAAGTCCATATTTGTCCATCTGGTGGAACTTTTTCCACAAAACAACTTGTCACTTTTGTGGAAAATTCTACAACATTATTTATCCATTTAGTTCTTTTCTATCTCATTTCAATAGAACACTATCTAGATTAATTTGATTCATGTGGAAAATCATTTTTCCCAAATTATTATATAACTTAAATGATTTATCCCACACATGTTTCTAAAGTCTATCAAATGAAATATATCTACTTCCCTTTTGTTTATTTTCAAAGATCTTGGTAAATGGAAATAAATTACATCACAAGGTCACGAATGAGAATTATTAACATTTTTACTATTAGATGGTAATTTTGTTTTTACCATGTAGTGAAAGTAAATTTATTCATCTATTGTGTTGTAAAAATAAATTATTATCATTTTTTTAAACGTAATTACGCACAACTCTAGCGTTTTGTGACATTTTATGAGTACATTTACTCATTTATAAGTTATGATTCGTGAAATTATTGTATTCTTATTAATAATTGAATTGTCCTAGTTATCGACATCGTACATACACTAGGGGTCATTACAAGGACCTCTTTCAGGTTGGCTGGGTGTTTACCTAGCTGAGCAGCCTATTCGGCAAGTTTGGCCAGGTGGGACCTCCTTGAGATTTGGCCGGGTGCCTTCCTGGCCGAGCAGCCTATTCGGCAAGCTTGGTCGGGTAGCACCACACAGGGCTTAGTTGGGAAGTTCTGTTCAGACAGGGCTCTAGTGCCTGGTCCGCACAATCCTGCTCGGTGTGGGGTATCCTAATTGATAGGCATTCTACTGAGCCCAACCCTGCCTAGAGGCTCAGCACATGGTTCGATTGGTCATGCAGTGATGGTTGGTACGCGCACATGTGTGGCTGAGGGGTTCACATGTCCCGTTGAGTAGTTGTGTAGGTGAGCTGCCAGAATGTGAGCTCACATGCTCATCTGGAAGGTTTGCTCACTTGGTCTCGGCTAGGGTGTTTGGTGTGGGCTTGCACGACACGCTGTAATGGCCGAGAGGCCTTGTTGAGGCATGATCTGCGAGCTTGCTCTTGCGCACATAGCTTTTGGCTTACGGGGTGTGCGGGTGAAGGCCAAGTGGCTAGCATGCCCTGCGTGGGAGCCCTTCCTGGAAGGCTTGCCCTGCTCGACTTTGCCCTTGGCCTGGGAAGGTACTTTGGTGTGGGGCCTTGTCCTACGCGAGGTATGGCCTTGCGACCTTTCTGCGCGCACTCCTTATTCTGGATGGGGCTTAGCCCTTGCGAGTGGGCTACTTTGGTTTGGCTAGGGCTTGGGGTGGCCTTGGTAGAGTGGCCGAGGCCCCTGGCTTGGGCCCTTGGCATGGCTGGAACCCCTTTAAGTATTTTCCATCTTTAATTTCAATCCAATTTTCAATTTCCAATTTAAATTTCAAAATCCAAACTTAATTCCTATCTTTAATTTTATTTAATTTCTATAACTTCTAAATTTTTAAATTCTAAAACTTATTTATTTTTATAACTTCAATTTTACTTAATTTTCTATTCAATTTAACCCTTTAATTCATTTAAATTTCAACACAATTATTTCAACAATTAAATGCGTAATTCATATAATATTAAATCTCATTTAATTACGCATTTGAATACAATTCTATAATAGTCACATAATAATCATATAATCATTATTCGTAATTGAGAGACTTTTATGGGATTTCACAGTAACATCCTAGTCTTTTTAGATAAAAGTAGTAAGGTGTTTATAAAGAATGTGTGACATACTTTCTTTTGATTCATTACAGATTAATACTCAATATAATTAAGGTTTTTTTTGGCACAAATGGTCCCTAAACTATTGCATCAAAGGCAATTTAGTCCCTAAACTTTTTTTTTGGCACAAATAGTCCCTGAACTATTGCATTGGAGGTAATTTGGCCCTTGAACTTTTTTTTTTTGGCACAAATAGTCCCTAAACTATGTATTTTTTAGCACCATTAATCCTTATTTCAAGGACTAAATTGCCTCTAATGTAATAGTTTAGGGACTATTTGTGCCAAAAAAAAAGTTTAAAGACTAAATTGCCTCAAATTCAATAATTCAAGGACCATTTGTGTCAAAAAAAAAAGTTCAGGGACTAAATTACTTCTGATACAATAGTTCAGGGACTATTTGTGCAAAAAAAAAGTTCAGGGACTAAATTACCTCTGATACAATAGTTCAGGGACCATTTGTGCCAAAAAGCCTATAATTAAACCTACCTTGTGAGTTTAACTTTGATTCAATTCTTTCTTTTATTGATTTTTTCATTAAATTCAATTTAGAGAGATTATTCTAGGTTATTTAATGAAAAGGGATTGAGTTAAAAGATCATGTGAGTTTAACTTTGGTTCAATTCTTTCTTTTATTGATTTTTTCATTAAATTCAATTTAGAGAGATTACTCTAGGTTATTTAATGAAAAGGGATTGAGTTAAAAGATTGTTTAACTTAACAAATAAGTAAGAAGTGATAGGATTTATTCAACTTGTTTAAACTAACATGATTAGATAAATGGAACTACTTTTATTTAATTTGGAATTTAGGCTTTTAAGAATAATTGGTCATTTTAATTAAAGGCCAGATAGAATAATAAATGAAAAATAATTTCATTTTTCGAATTTCATTTATTTCATATTTTTAGCCAATCCTCCCTATATTTATTTATGTGTGCGAGGAAAAATAAATAAATAAATAATCCTTGCTGGCTCCCCACTGTCAGCGAGCAAGAAGCGAGTCAGTGGTCCTGCGGAGTGGCGGGTTCTTCCTCCTGGTTTCGCTCTCTTTTGGTTCTCATTCATAATTATCCTCCCATAAACGCCATTAAAAGCTTGAGCTCTTCTTCGACTCGAAAGGTACGTTTGTCTCAAACCTCTTTGTTCAATTTTCTCACATTCTCGGTTTTTTTCTCCTGCATGAAATTCATGTAGGAGGCTTTTTCCTCTTTCGCTATATTTTGTCTTGGCTTCTTCTTGATTTGGGGATCAAGAGAAGAGACATTTCGTAATCAAAACATTTAATTGGGGAGGCGAGTTTGATTTGCTTTCCTTTAATATCTTAATGTTTAATTTTGGGGCAAATACTCGTGAGTCAACCTCATCATTATATTATCATAAATTTATCTTTTGAGCCATGCTAGTATGATTTTTGCAATTGTTTCTCTTTCGCGCGCGCGCGTGTGTATATCAATTTATGCATATATCGTCCAGCTAGTATAAATTTGAGATTTTCTTTGCAATATTCAACTTTTGAGGCTGCAATTATCATGCTTGAGTGAGTTATAATTATTTAAATTTGATCTAAAGATTCCACAAGACTTAAAGGTATGTAAAGTTGTTTGATATGTGTTCATGTTCTTGTTGAGATAAGTATGTCCAGGTCTTTTATGAACATTTTCTTCTTCCTCCACTTTTTCACCTACCAAAGCACTATCAAAAGCATCAAATGTGACCAATAAATTCTTTTACTTTTAAAATGATGACTAAAGGATATCTATAATTTGATGCTGACAATATTGTTGGTAAGTTTTTGGAGAAATACTCAGCAAAATAAAACCTTGCAGATAGCAGATCAAGAATAACACAATGGCAGAACATGACATTTATACAAAAGATGGGACTGTGGACATCCATAAAAACCCTGCTAATAAGAGGGAGACTGGAAATTGGAAATCATGCCGGTTCATTCTTGGTAAATTTTTTTGAGGTTTTTTGTTTTTCCTCTGTTGTTTTGGTTTGTCTGTTTTATGTAGATTTTATTGTCCAATTTTTTGTACTGGTCTTAGTTCTGGCTATTAAAGTCTCCGTTTCTGATAAGAAAGAAACAAATATCTCATGAAATTTCCCCATGTCTACGATCACTTAATTAATTAATTAATTAATGTTATTGAATGTGAATAAAACTGCACAAACAATAAAACTCCTCTTCAATTGCAACTCTACGGATCGAATACAAAATCTCTTAAGAACTAAGCAAACATAATAAATGAGGATGAACAACTAAAAAATGATCTTTCACTCTCTCTCTCTAGAATTTTCCAATAAAATGTACTTAATGACAATTTACAAAGAAATCTTATATTTATAATGGATCTCCACCGCCAATAGTCCTTCAGGAGCTTGTCCTTTGGATCCCATCCTCCAGACCATCCTTCGCCTAGACATGTCACAACCCGGATTTTTTAACACATAATTAACCTCTTTTTACTCGTAATTTAACCCGAAATTCCGGGGAATTTTTTTTATTATTATTTAAAACAACTTTTAAACCCTTTTTGGAACTTCGGAAAACTTCTCCAAACGTTTGTGAAGTACGAATTAAAACTCTTTAAAATCGACATTTAAAAAAACTAGGACGCGTCAATACAATTTTCCAAATCGACATCAAAAATTCGTTAATACACTTTGACTACCCAAACAACATTTAAAGCATAACAGTTTTAGAAATAAATCATACCAGTATACTTAACTACCCTTAGCAGAGTAGTACGACTTACATTATTAAATATTTACATACCAAAAATAATTACCGTAAAAGCATAAGTGTAAAACATGTTAAAACTGACATAATTATACATATAGAAAACATACGTAAAACATATGCGGAAAATACTCTCGTAAACGGGCACCATTCCACCTTCCAAAAACTATCTGCACTTACACCCCAAATCATGCACCAGAATTATGTTTACCTGCAGAGTTTTCAACACAAGCAGATATCATAAGCCGAGGCCCAGCAAGTACAGACGTAGCATACCACATAATATACAATCATATAACAATTAACATGAAT
>WUAT03009445.1:0-14591 GCA_010015005.3 Ulmus americana
AAAATATTACATCTCTCTATCATATTTTTAATAAAATATTATCCATCTTTATCATATTTTTAATAAAATATTACCTATTTCTATTATCTTATTACTTTTTAATAAAATATTACATATCTCCACTATCTTACTACTTTTTAATAAACTATTACCTCTCTCCATCACCTTTTAAATAAAATATTACTTCTCTCAACTACCTTTTTAATAAAATATTATTTCTCTCTACCACCTTTTTAATAAAATATTACCTCTCTCAATCACTTTTTAATAAAATATTTTTTTTTCTATTATATTATTATTAAATTCCGTAGGCCCCATCAATCTTATTTACAATACTTTAAACCAAACAAAACTATTATTTACAATACTACAAAATGCTTAACCAAACAAGCAAGTATCCAAATATCATTATAGCAATATTACAATTTTAAAAAAAAAGTATCCCTTTGTTTAACTACTATTAGAGAGAAAGACTAGTGTAAACGTACTTTAATTATAGAAGAAATAAAATTATTATCCCAAAAAAATTTGACCAAAAACTCTTATAGTTAGATATAGTACCCTTTTTCACTTTCAAAGTTTCTTATAATTTAGCTTTGCTTTAAATTTTTTGGTTGAGGGTGACATCCCAATATACGACTGAAATTGAATGCCTAGAAAGAAAATCTCTGTGATGCACTCAGGAATAATACAATTCCCCCTATTGCCTCTTACTAGTCTACTTTGTGTCCCTCTCACATTCATATACAGATAGGCCCTACTTGAACAGTTGGGAGTTTGAGATTTGAAAGCCTTATCTATGAGGAAAAAAAGCGAAGGGTTTGGAGTGGGGACCAAAAAGAAGGAGATTTAATGGTTGGGATTAATAGTTGAAGGTGAAAAAAGACCCCAAAAAGAAGAAGAAGAAAAAATAGAGAACATCTTCTGTCTTAAAAGGTCCCCCACACTCTTGAGTTTTCTTTCTCAAATAGGGCACCTCCTTCTTTTGGTAATTGCACAAAATGTACTTGAATATGTTTATATATATATGTGTATATACACACACGAAAGCTTATACTAATAACTGAGGTATAGAATTAACTTTGTTCATCTCTCATGGCTTTTCATTAATTATATATATTATATATAACTATAAGTAAACGCCATTAGATTTTGAAATTTGATCTGTTCATTTACTGAAACTTTGCCGAAAGTGATGCAAGAAATTTAGCCTCAAAAGACAAATAAAAGAAGTTTCTTATAAAACCAAGAATTAATGATTGAGTTCTAAGTCAGAAGGAAATGATCAGTATAAGCACATGCAAGAAGAAAGCTTCAAATTTGAAATCTTAATTTGGTTATTGTAAGTTTTACTCATTAATCATCACTTGGTATAATCTGATATTAATTTGAACCAGGAAGGCCAAAGGAGATAAAGCTTTATATACAGAAGATAGGGAATCTTAAAAATTCATTATTTTGAGCAAAATTCCAATGCAGTTTTTTGTACAAGTCACCATCACACCTCGTCATTTTCATATTGTCACAAATCACAAATGTGAATGGACCGTTGAAAGGAATCCTTGAAAATTAAACCTTGGTCCAGCCTATTATTTCACCTAGAGTTGTAATATATATTACATGGAGTTAGTTCCCACTTGGTAGCTGTGTAGTTTGTTGGACTTCATCAATTCATCCCCCATTCAATTTGATGAGACATATATTAAGATTTTTATTTTCTTTTATATATTCTAGTTTTACAATTAACTAATAGAACGTCAAAATAAATCAACGGGTGCTAGCTTCAGTTAACGAGAGAGAAAAGTAAAAAAAAAAGAAAAGGAAAAAAGATCATATGCTCGCACAATATAGATGAGAATGAACAAGGTTATCATTCCAACGAAACTGAATCAACATGTATAACACAATTAACCGTACGTTCCAAATAATATATGTTCTAGTTAGGGTTGATACACATTAAATCATTGATGTCATGGGACGTTATATATTGTTATAATTGGTTTCACACTTGAAGGAGCTATATATTTTGAAGCTATATATACATATAAATAGATAGAGACTACTAGGGAAGCTAATTTGTTATATATATATATATTAGGTATGGTCAAGTTATTGGTAGATCAAGCCAAAAGAAGGAAAGCAAAAGGCTAGCTGCATATATATATTTATATAGATTCTTTGGTGTTGATCATGATGTTTCTTTTTCCTAAAGTTTGGTTAAGAGAATGTCTGTTAGCTAGAGACTAATGAACTGAAATCCTAGTATATATCTAAGCTATATATAATTTATTAATCTTCCCTTTTATGCACAAGTAGTATATATAATGATATATTTTTAATAAAACAGAGAAAAAAATAACCAAGATTTTGTGTTGTTAACTTTTACCAAGATGTTACCTCAATTGATGATAATATATAAATATGGTAAGTGTTTGTCATTTTGTTAACATATAGATGAATGTTATATTTTGGTTAATTTTTAATTAACTTGCTAGGTAGCTAAGTTTTTGGCTAGCTAGTAAGCTAGCCACTAACTGTCTTCTCAATTTATACATCCACCAAACTGCTTCAAATAGAGATTATGCATAAAATAATTGGTTATTTTCTTAACAATTAGTGACAAGTCAAATTGTGTCGCCATAAATATAAGATACATGCAAGAAATTATTATGCATGTTTAAGCTTTAAGCCTTCACCAAGGTAGTATTGTAAGCCTTTCATCAAGTTTATTTATTTATTATTATTATTACTTTTACTAAATAAAACTCCTTATTACTTTCTTTTTTATAATATATATGTATACATATATATTTTTCTTTTGAGGCACACTCAATTATATAAAGTCATCTTCCATATAATAATCTCTTTGATCTATTACCATGTATATGCATATGTACCTTTTCTTTACCCTTTTCTCCCTCTTTAATTATTTTACATAGCTTTTCACGTAGTTACTTTCCCACAGTAGAGATTAATCCTCTTGAATTTATATAATTCTTTTTCTTTTGAAGCTATAATTTGTCTCAATTCATGAGGAAAAATAAAAGAGTGTGGAATGAGAAAGGGAAGACAAGCTCACATAGCTGATATTATTATTAGAGGCAGGGTCATAGTCATCTTTTTTAGTGTACCTTCCATTTATTACCTTTGTCTTTTGCTTCCATTCCCTTCTCCATCCACTAAATACTCTTTGCCTTCTCCTCTCCCATTACCTTTTGCCACTAAACTTGCAGCTCTCTCTCTCTCTCTCTCTCTCTCTCTCTCTCTTTTTCCCTACTCCACTAAATTAGGGTTCCCTCTTTGAGGGATTACCCCCTGTGACAAATCTGTGATGCTCAGAGCTTAATTTCATTGGACAAGGCTAGTTTTATGTTTCTTGAAAGGAACCAAATCAAGAGAACTAGCTAGCTATTGTAAGAGCTCTCTCTCACACAAAAGGAAAAGGAAAGTAGCTTTTTATTCAGTTTTGTTCAAAGAAATTAACCTAGAGCACAAACAGGTAAACACACATGTACATATAGCTTTGTTCCTTCTATGTTACTAATTTTATTCTCTGTTTTTTGTTTTTTTTCTTTTGGTAAGCTAGTTTTGGTTAAGAATATACTAGATCTCTTTGTTGGGTTTACAAGCTCAAAATAGGCCTTTTACAATTAATCTTACTAGTACTATACTGAACCACAGCTAATTATAAGGAGTACTACTTGTAGTTTTCAGATCCCAGTTCAGAAAGCCTGTATTAATTGCATAATTCCACATGCAAGTGATTTCTTGTAGAGAGAGAGTTGAAGAAGAGACAAAATTGTGAAGACCAAGATTCAAGAAGCATGCAGAAGCTGGTTTTCCTAGATCCTGATGATCTTATATATATTAAATAAAATGGTATATATGATGAGAAAATAGAAACCTGACAACCTTAAGATTTTAGTAGCTCAAATATCTGAAAGTGTAAAGAGATATAAAACATCAAGAAAAGGCAGATCAGGGGGGAAATCTTCTGGGATGTAACTTTTTTCTAATCAGTTTTCAAACTCTAGAAATTTGATCAGGGTCCAACTCTACTGTTCTTGCCATGATCATAGTAATCTCAGCAAAACCCTAGTCCAGAGGAGAGAAGAAAAGGAGAAACAAATGCTAACTCATGAACTATATTTCATTATATATGTAATTAATTTGATTTGCTTATAACAAGTTCATAATCATATCTATCAACTCTAAATTGAGGAGATTAGTCTTACAAAGAAAGATTACTGATCTAGTACTTGTTTAGTGGTGCAGAAAAATGGCCTCATCAAGCTCCTACAACTCTCCCTGCGCAGCCTGCAAGTTCTTGAGAAGAAAGTGCATGCCAGGCTGCGTCTTTGCTCCATATTTTCCACCAGAAGAGCCACAAAAGTTCATCAATGTCCACAAAATCTTCGGCGCCAGCAACGTCACAAAGCTTCTCAACGATCTCCCACCTCACCAGAGAGAAGACGCTGTGAACTCTCTAGCCTATGAAGCCGAGGCAAGAGTTAGAGATCCAGTTTATGGTTGTGTTGGAGCCATTTCCTTCCTCCAAAGACAAGTTCAGAGGCTTCAGAAGGAGCTAGATGCTGCAAATGCCGATCTAATCCGATTCGCTTGTAATGAGATTAATCCAACTGCTCATCACCAAGCTGGGGTCTCCTCTCCTCTTCAGCCTCCATTAATGGGAGCTCCAAGGGAAAGGCCTTTAGGTGGAGGAGGGTTTTATCAACAAGCTCCATCTAATTTCTCTCTTCCTTATTCTTTCCCATGGAATGAGAATAATGATGATGATGGAGGAGGAGAAGGAAACATTTGAGAGGTAATCAAAATCCCCATCTAGGGTTTTTCCCTGTTGAAAAAATTGGTATTTTATGGTTAATTAAGGTTTGAGATTATTTCTAGCTATTTCCAGCTTCACGCGGAGTCTTCTTTTCAATTACTTTTATCTGGTTGGTTTTAGTTATACACATATATATATAGGGATATATATATGATTATGCTAAAACCAGGAGCTAAGTAGTGGTACTACTACTACTCTATCAATAATATTATTGTCATAGCTTGGGAATTATAGGGACCTCAAATAAGGCTAATGGTTTGTGTGTTTCTAGAATGGGTCTCTAATTTGTGTAATTTAGTGCAACTCTCAAGGCATTAGCATGCGGAGTTGACATTCTGTCATTGTTTATTATGCTTGAAGAATAAATGAAATATGAAATAAATTTTACTTGAGTAATAATAAATAGGATTATTCTTGAGCCTAAGTCTCTAGCTAGGGCTTTACTTCTCTTTTTTAAACCTATACTATATATATGCTATATCACACCTTTGGTTTTCGCTTTGTTCTTTGATAGCTAGGACCACCTTTTTTATTTCTTATATTTCAAATGTAAGTTTGTTGAGTTGATTATCATAGCCACTGGTTTTGAAAGATCCGTGTGACAGACCAATAACGTGTTGTTGTATTAATCAAATATTTATCCATTTATATTGAAGAAAACCCAAAATTAATATATATGGGGTTTGGTTTTAGTTTTTTTAATCACTTTCTTACATGAAATTTAGGCAAAATATGAAGGAAAAGGTCGTTGAGCCTGTTTGGAATAGTTTTTATGTTTATTTTTTAGACAGTATAATTAGAGTATATAAAAGTAAAAGTTATGATATTTCAATCAATTTTTGAAAGGGTTTACCAAATCAAAATATATAATACTTAATTTTATTATTATATAATATAGGTTTTAAATTAGTCTTTATTTAAACTTGTTGCAATTTTTTAGGTCTTTTTGAAAGAATTTATAAGAGAAAGTCGCATTTGACAACATTAACCAACAGTATTTTTAAATTATGAAAATAATTATTTAAACATTTTGAAATTAGAAAGTTATGTCGAACAGGTAGTCAACACATGTGCATTTTTGTTAACTTTTCCTCTTGAAACACTCCATATTCTTTGAATACTACCCGCTATGGCATTGTATGGTCACAGTATAAATCTATTGCTTTTCAAATTAGAATTCCTTTACGATGTAAAACACAAATCACCCACCTCTCATTTCTGGTAGCAGATATCCAAAACAGTGAGCCAAACAGTCCATATCCCCCTGATTGGATCCAATTCACCACACACACACAAAAAAAGTACTAGTTAATATATGTTCTCCCACGTATTTCAGCTTTTCCTTGCCAACTTTTCTTCATCACTGTCATCTGTCCCAACCCTTAGCAGACAAAATAGTGAAACCGACCTTATTAGACAAAAGCCTTAACACAGTGGGATTTTGAAACTCTCATGGACTTTGGTCCCCCTCTTTCCTTTTCCACTATTACAATGTCTTCTTTTACTCGGAAGTTTAAAATCGTGCATGTACTAACTTAATCCAATAAAGCTGCAAGACAAAAACAAAGCTTAATAGTATCAAATAATTAAACATAAAATCACATAAAGGGCACTTGCAGATGAAAAACCCCAGAAAAATTAGGTTTAGGGTTTTCAAGCTAACAACTTAACCTAAAAGTTTCCAAAGTCAGAAGCATATTCTTTCTCCTTTTCTGAACAAAAAAGGGTTCAAATTAGAACCCAAAAAAATTCCCATCTCCCTCAAGTAAGTTTATATATATGTATATATTTCTTTTCTTTCCAGGCTTTCTCAAAGCTCACCAACAATGACCTCTTCTCTATAATTCTCTCTTTCTTTACACTTTTTTAATTTTTTTTCTCTCCCTCTTGCACACCCGACATGAAGATACAAACATACCAACTAATACACTGTTTCACATAAAAATCAAGAAAAAAAAAAAGTTAAAAAACTGTCCTTCTCTGTGTTTTTCTGAAGAGAGAGACACAAAAACTCACACACAGTCACACGCACACACGCAGATGAGTCTGAATCGTATCTGGATCTGTGTTTGTGTGCAGTACAATTCCCAGTAGTGAGATTCATGTCCACTGTCATCCAATTCTTCATCATCTTCCTCTCCTATCTCTGTGTTACTGTCAGCCACCTTCCTCGAGATCGCCAAAAGCCCTTTACTGATTTCTTTTTCTTTCTTGGCAAATTATAATTTTTGTGAACCAAATCCAACCTTCTGATCTCATATCCCCACCATATCTCCTCATTTTCTTTTCCCTTTCTTATTTATTTTTCTTTTTCATTTTCTTCTTTTAATAATTAGCATCATCTACAATTTTTTTTTTTTTTTTTTTTTTTATGGATTTTTGGTTCAAATGATCACTGAATTTTAAGCATTTTAATCTTTAAATTCATTAGTCCAACATCTATATGACCCAAAAAAAAAAAAAAAATCTTTAAATTGTTGAGTTTAGAGAAGAAAAAAAGAAGACTATATGTGTTAAAATTTAATTGACTATGAATATATTACCTAACATTGTTGCTCATAACAACAACATTAAGAGCTTATTTGGAAGAGTATTTGGCTATTTTTCTTTGAACTAAATATTTTAATAAAGTAAATTATTGTCTAATAAAATATTTAAACATAACATTTGATCTGACTTATCGATGAAATATTTGAACATAATTAGTGATTTAAATAGACTTAGTGATTCAAAAATAGGACCGAATCAGTTACCAAATTGAATCACAAGTTTAGAGATTATTTATGCTAAAAAAAAAATTAAAATTCCACAATTTTTTATTTTATTTTTAATTTAGAGACCATTTGTAACAAAATATATATATATATATGAGGTCACCATAAAATTATTGGAACTAAGATTATTTTCACTGTTGAGTTCAGAGAGGCCCCCCTCATCAGATTGGCCAGTGAAGAAGTATCACTTTCTTTTATTCTTTTTCTTGTTAAGGCAAGCACAAGTTATTAATTCAGAATCCATCACACCCATCAATCTTCTTCTCTGCAAAGACGTGGAAAAGAAGCTAAAGAGCAGGTGAAAATTTTGCAGCAAGAGTTTTATTAGAAAGGACAAAAACGACAACACGACGTGTGTGGGGGTCCTATATATATATATATATTCTTCTTCTCTCTCATGATTTATATAGTTCGGAAAAACAAAGGAGTTTGAGACTTTGACATATTTTTCTTTCTGGTTTGTGTTTGTGAAACTCTCTTGTTTGGTCTCAAGAGTTCTAGATATGTTTGGAACTAGAGTAATAAGGTGCTTTAAGGGGTAAAAGAAGGAACTTAGTAATTATGACTTTAACAGTTTACACCATTATATACGTGGGGTCTTGAGTTTTTACACGGCAGTTCCTTTTTGTGCAGAAATTAATTAATAAAAATATTTTTACTATGTTTGAAATATTTTAGAATTACCCATATGATTGAATGTAACTTTTCTTTTGATTAAAGGAAAGTTAATAAACAATACCAAGAAAGATATGTTAATAGATTTGCTTCAAAATTTTCAATCAATAGTAATAAGTATACACTGATCTCCTAAAGTTTAGTATAAATTTGCTTAAGAACATAACCAAAGAAATATCTAACATTATTTACTTGATAGTACTAATTTAGAACACAACATTTTTTATATGAGATTGGATTGCAAAACTGCTCAATTTACTCTATTTTATTTTCAAATCAAAAAGAGCCGACATATATACATACCTTAGAGCATCCTGTTTAGGGGTTTCATTTAATTTATAGACCTCATCAATTAATTTTCTCTATTTTATTTTAAAATATGTCTCATTTAAAATATCGACAAGAGTGATTTATTTATTTATTATTATCGGTAATTATTTCATCAATAACTTTTTAACTACATTATATTTTTCGACGATTTTTGAATATGTTGTTCTCTAATGTGTTAGAAATATTTTTATAAAATTTTGTTATAATCCGAGTTTTTATTTAAGAAATATATAGTTTTTTGTATTAACTGTAATTTTTTTAAAAAAAAAATTAGTGAATACAAAATCTATTATATCTTTTAAACAAAAACTCATATTATAATAAAATTTTATAAGGATATTTCTTAGATATTAAAGAACAACATATTCAAAAATTATCGAAAAATATGATTGATTGAAAAGTTATTAATAAAATCACTGCCGATAGTGATAAAAAACAATCACTGCCATATAATTTTTCATATATATATATATATATATATATATATATAGGGAGATAGGGTGTTTGTACACCACGAATCAAAATTTGTTCATATTTATAAGAATTTCATCAATAATTTTTCGACAATTTTGGAGTGTTGCTTTTTAATGTCTTAAGAATATATATATAAAACGATTTTGTAATTCGAGTTTTCATTGAGAAGATATATAGCTCTTTGCACTTCACACAAATTTTAGTATAAAATTATATTAGTCAATATAAAATTTATTATATCTCTTAAACAAAAATTTGAATTACCAAAAAAAAAATTATAATATTCCTAAGATATTAAAAAATAACATATTTAAAAATTAAAAATCTTAAAAACATATGATATAGTTAAAAAATATTGATAAAATTTCTATAGATAGGAATGGCAATCTATTGAAAAGTTTTGGTTATACTTATAATTTAATTAAAAATTATATTATGTTATGATCATAACAAAAATATACTCATGCTCCGGTCAACAAAAAAATATACTCATGCTTAAAGAAAAAAAATTCAAAATTGAAGTTTGTCAATGTATGAATTGATAAATAAATAAATAATGAAAAAATAAAAATCTTCGATTATAAACAAATAAATATATTTCCTAATTGAATCAGAAATGGAATGCATACAAATATATTGAGTCTCGAATAAAGTATGAAGAAATTAATAAGAGAAAATAACGTGTGTGACCCTTGTTGCAATAATTTGTGTCAAAAGTGTCCAAATCACTACACTTTCACAAGTCAGTAATCGAAATGAGACCGAAAACACAAGTAAATAACCACCGAAAAGATTAACCCCAAATAATAAACTAAGATAGATCTTAAATCACTAGACTTAATAAATTAACTTTTTAATTTTTTTTAAAATGAAAGTTCGAGACTCAAAATATGGTATGAGATTGAGAAGCAAGCTATTTCACCCGATATATTATTCATTAACTTGTGGAAGATACAGTCCTTAATATCTTTCATTAAATATGCCATTTTTTTTTTTAATGAACCCTTTTCAGATAAACATTTGGGTAAGACAATAAGAAGGGAAACTTTCCTTGGAATTTATTGTTGCTTGTTTTCTCACGTGAATAAAGACACAAGTTGGAGGGGGTACCTATCCAATGAACCATGTTGCCAAAAATCATAAAGGGGACCAGTAGAGGAGCACAGCAAAAAGCCTAACCTGTCTCTTTTGACATTGATGGGAATCTCACTGCACTCCTTTAATTTCGGCCATTATACCAAAACTCACTTCATAACTAACCAATAATAAATCCGATATAACATAAAGCTAACAAAAACAATACTCACTATTTTACCCCTTTTACTACAAACAACTTGTACCTTCAAAGATATCCGAATCATCACAACACTTGGGTCGAAAACATGAAGAACAACAGTTTAAAGATGTCATTAATTTCATTTGGCATTTTTGCAATACAATATGGTCCCATGAAATATGAGAAATTAACATCATAACAGAAAGTTCAGTTCGATGAATAACTCGTTTTACCAACATCAAGATGAGTTGAAAACCAAAATTATTATGGAGGAAACCATGACTAGTAGCAAAAACAGTATGTAAAATGCTCACAAGAAAACGTATAAAGTAAATCAAATACTGATCCTGGAGAATCCAAAAATGCATTCTTGAAGTGGAAAGATGAAGATTCTAACAGACCTTACAACTCCTTCTACAGTATCCAGGAAGCTCTGGAGAGCCAACCATGTATTCTGGGTTCCCGGTGCATTCTCCAAGGGCAGCCCATCTTTCACAACTATCGTGTTGATCTGTACAGTTACCAGCATCTCCCAATTGCTTGTCAAATGAGTCTACATGGATCCACTTTGTTGCTGACCATTTCTCACCTTCAATCACTGGGCAACCTGCATGGAGACTGCTTGGGTCCGGAACAGCAGTTGGGTGGAGACTGAAGAAGAGAAGGGCATCACCTCGTCGTGGTTTGACTGAAATGGAGACATTGTGAGGAGCAACAAAAAAAATAATCAAATTAAAGCAATACACAAACACAACAATATAATTAGAATTCATTAAAGCTATTTGAACTTGTTCAGTGGCTTACCTGCAATTCCTTTCTTTGCACACTCGGAAAGATCATCATCTTGGGTGGAAGTCTTACGACGTGTTGGTTCCTGTGGGTAGATTGGAAGAAGGATAAGTTAAATCTTACACGAAAAGATCCTGTTGCTAAAGTCCTTAGTTCTTATGTGTACTTATTTTGGTCAATTTGCTCAGGTTGTAAATTAATTATATTGTATAAATAATTGAAGCATTAACAATTTTATGCACTACTATAGGGTTTTCTCATCAAAGGATCTGTTCCAAGACAAGGAAGTGCAGAATAAAAAGAATGTCAATCATGTAATTGAAATGATCAGCTACAACTGGAACAGACCACAAGAGAAAGTACACAAAATCAACTCAGGAAACCAGGCAAAACTCTGAAGCCAGCTATAAAATGACTACCACAAGGAAGATCAAAGGAAATTTTTGTATTCTCCATAAATAAGAATAAGGTAGGCACATTAACTAACCTCAGCAGAAGGGAACACCGTTTCACCACCCTTGACCACATCAGTCAGATACATGAGTACAGTTGCTATGCGGTGTCCACCCCGGGCAATGTTGACTTTGTCAGTGAAGTAATCATAATGAGGGTCATATTTCTGCCCATATTCATACCTCAGAACTTGTATATCTTCTCCATTTTCTGAAATCAAGAAACCAGATCATGCAACCAACAAAGTGAAGATATTGAAGTATGATTTCCAATCAAATTAAGTATTAAATAATGGAGAAATCATTATATTTACCAGACAACAATATCCCTCATCGACTTGCCTTGTTGTACAAGAAGTTTAAATAGATAACCTTGGGGGATTTACCCAAATTGCAAAAGAACATTCAATTAAGGTATCTACTTTAAACTATTTGTCACACTTCCATTCTGGCATCAATAGCATTAAATCAAAATAACCAAAGTCTCCAATTAATACTTTTATTTCTCTGCCTAATCAGACTGAGTTTTCTTTATTATACACCACATGAAAAGAAAAGATGTCATAATCCAGCTATCAAATAAATGCTGGAAGAATAATCTTTAAGAATAGTGGAAGCACTGGGGGAATCACATAGATAAACTAATCTACCATAAACATGGAGAATCAAAAGTAAGATGGCAATAAAAGAACGATGCAAGGAAACAGAGATGGTAGCATCATAGATATCTACACATAAAAGAAAAATATCAAAAGAAACAAATTTTAAAACTTTACCTTTGGGAAGAAAGGTCCACGTTGAAATCTTGTCCTCTATACCAGCAACAATAGGATCCTACAGATAGATTTAAAATGTAAAATCAGATATCTAATTATTCCTAGACCAAAAACGTAATCCAATCAAATACGAATTACAAAACACAATGAGAAAGAGCGTAGCTGCAGGGCATGTTCTGCTTCCTAAGAGAGGCGAAGGAACTGCTTTACAGAAAATTAAGCATCCCCAACCTCTCTTATGCAACTAAGCTACAACTCTCCCACAAATGACTTGGGCACTATGACAGTACAATATGAAAAATCGAAAATTTCTCAATAGTTTGTTTTGTTTTCTTTGTTTTCCAATCCAAGACTTGGAAAACCATTCAAATTGTTTCCAATGCCCAAATTCATCCAATAATAGCTCCAATAAAGATGGTTAATTTAACAATACCAAAGATAGTAGAAGACATTTCATCTAAAAGAGAGACATACAATAATTAATATAAACATTCATATCAATAGTACAAATAGAATAATGGATTTCGAAACATAAAAAAACACTACTACAAAAGAGGTCTAACCTAAGACACATAAATAACAGTATTGAAAAATAGTTATGATAGCTGCTAAAAAAATAGACGCGAGTTAAAAACATCTCGCAGGCCCTTAGAAAAGTTTAGTGCCTTGCACTTTGAGACCTTTTCACACACAATCCCACTCATACTTACATCCCACTTTCTCGCTCCATACTCCCCTTCTCTCTTGTCTCTTATCTTGTATAGGGTTGATTATTGGCATATAGGGTTGCCTCCACAAGATCGATGATGAGGCGAAGCATTTGAGTGCGGTCTTCATAGCTTCCTCACCCTTGAATGGCTTATGTGTCGATATCAGTAGTGATACCAAGAAACTTGGCCATCTTGCCCAAATCTAGAGCTAATGAAATTAGTTGATTTTGAATATTAGTTGATAAATTACTTATAGTAAATGCGAGCAGTCTCTTCAATATCTCCTCCGTGTAGAGTTTGTTGGGAGAAGAGGGATTTGTCCCCTAATAACCGGAAAAAAGCCATTCTAGAAAAGCATACTGCTCCATGTTGATGAACATAAGGGATTCTGCGGGAGCATTTGCTTTAGGATACTTGCGCATCCCAAGTTTCCTTTGTATTTCTTCCATTCAAAACCCTAATTCCTACCCCAAATCACTTCAATTCCCCCCAACCTATACCCACTCAAACAAATTTCTTCTACGCTCTATACTCCCCTGCTCCATACTCCTCTTTCAATCCTCTATTATGTTTATTGATTTTCATGCGCCCCTGCTACGCGTCCCTCAACCTCGCAGATCGCACTTGCTCACTCCATCAGAGTTGAGCCTCCATCTTTACTTTCTCAGCCAAAGATGAGCCTGCCCTCAAGGCTTTGAGCATCTTCTGCTCCTCTGGTCACCCTTACCGGCGATCTCTTCACCTGTTTGGCACTTTTTTCTTGCTCTGAAAACCCCTTCGTTTTTTAGGTGGGTCTGTCAGCCGGTGCTCATCTGGTGAGGTTTTCTTTCCTTCTCTTTGTTATGGATGGAGGCCACTTGTCATTTTGTTGTTCTGAGACTTTTCAGTTTTTCTCCTGTTGCCATTCGGAGGCTCTGGGTGTGTGAGTAGTGTTCTGATTCTCTAAATGTCAGCCTAATTAAGGTTGTGGGTGTGTGTAGTGTTCACTGTTTCTCTAAATTCCTACTAATGACACTGATGAAGAATAAAGAGGTAGACACCATCGACAAGGTCCTTGTCCTTTGCTTTGGTCGCGCTTTCAACCCAGTCTACTCCTCGACGACATCGTATGCTTATTTTCCCCTCTTTTCTAGGGTTTTCCTCACCCTTCATGTATAAGCTATGGTTTACTATTTGAATTGTGAATTCTATTTACTTTCTCTTTGATTCAGATTTATAAATCGAAGCAGGAGGTTTCTAAGTTCGCAAGCGTCGCACTTGTAGATATTTATTCTAAGGACGTTGGAGTTTACGTCAAGTATTTTGACATTACCTTCATACCTTCAACTATTTTCTTCTTCAATGCTCATCACATGAAGATGGATTTCGGGTAATTATTTCTTTTTTCGCAATTCATGGTTTCACTTTCATCTAATTTCAATTTTAATTCATAAACCAAAAAAAAAAATATTTAATTTCAATTTTAAACTTTTACAAGTACCATAAAATT
>WUAT03009554.1:0-14587 GCA_010015005.3 Ulmus americana
AACTGTCGTTAAACAAAAGATGATATCTTCCATGAAATTAAATTCATAATTAAATAAATTAATAATTTTTGTATTATTAATTGAATTAATTTAATTGGTCAAGTTAAAAAAAAAAAATCATCTAATTCTAATTAGAAAATTAAAACAGAATTAGGAGTTAATCTAGTTGATAATTTGCCAAAATAGATAATTTTCTAAAAACTAAGTTAAGAATTTATTATTTTTATTTTTTGTAAAGTATTTTATGTCATTTTTTGAGATATCATAATGTTTACTGAAAATACAAAGAAAAAAAAAGGAACAAAAAATAAAAGAAAGAAATGAAAAAGAAAAGAAAAATGACAAATTTCACTGGTGACCCTTTATTTGGGAAGGCGGTCTAAGTTTGGCCCTCGCCGTTATCAACTTCTGTTAAATTGTAGATGGAAGGACCAAAATAGGACCCAACTTCCGCAAAAATGGTCAAACATAGTCACTTTTTATAAAGGAGGACAAACTGGGAAGGCCTTCAGAAGACAAGGGCCACCTGCATAGTTTGTCCTTATTTATTCAAATGCACCAAGTTAATCATTATCAAGAACAATACTAGAAAGATACTATTCATTGGTGGAGTCGGTTCTAAATTAGCCATCACTTGTTCTAAATACATCAAGTTGATCATTATGTTAAAAATATTAAAATTACTTTTTGAGTTATTTTAACAATATTTTTTAAGTTTTATTTTAATTTAAATGTTTAGGGTTAGGCTTAGGGTTTAGGGTTTAGAGTTGGGGTTATGGTTTAGGGTCATTTAGGGTTTAGAGTTCATTTAAGGTTTAAAAATTAATTTTTGAGTTATTTTTATAACCTTTTATTTTTATTTTTAAGTTTTTATGTTAATTTAAATGTTTAGGTTAAGGTGTGTTGGTTTGAATCTTTAAAGAAAAAAGAAATACTTTTTGGAAAGACTTTTTTCTCTTTCAAAGTTCTAGTTTTTTTTTTCTTTTTCTTCATGGCGGAGCTCCAATCACTTTTCTCAGGCTCTCGCTATGAAAATTGACAAGCATGATGATTGGAGGATGGGTAATGCTATGGTCTGGACAATGAAGTGTTTGGAGTTCAGGAGGTCGTGGATCGGGGAGTTTTCTAATAGTGGATCTCGGAAGTCTCAACGGCACTTGTGGAGGACAACCTAGGCTCCGACAACCTCGAACTTTCTAGTTTTAGGGTCCGGTGTTGTTCCTTCCCTCTTGACATGGGTGGAGGTGGCCAACTTCAGCGAAGATGGTGAGGCAGTGGTGGAGGCCATGGCAGGTGTTCTCGCTGTCCCTTTAAAGCTCAAAGTGTTGCAAAGGCTGGACGATTGGAACTCTAAGAGTGAGATTCGTTTAATTAATGGCTTTGGATTTGTTGTGTTTTGTTTGTTCTCTATATTTGTGTTTGGGTTCTTTATTTTTGTTTTATTTGTGTTTTCTATATTGTTTGTAATAAATCCACCTATCTTTATAGATATGATGGTAGGTTATGTATTTGGATTTCTGTTCATGGTAGTAGTTTTTCTATGTAGATCTAGGTCTATCATAGTTGTATTCCATCTTTGGAGATGGCGGGATTCAGGATTCTCAAGATCTCCACAATCATTGGCTCTACTATATCAAAATATGTTCTCAGTTGGAGATCTTACCAAAGTTTTCTAGTTGGGCTTAAATTAGTTTTGTATCAATGACGATAGTTTCATTAATCTAATTCTTATAGTTGTTTGTGTTTTTGAACGTTTTCTTCGTACTCTTGTACATAGAAAAAAAAATGCTTAGGTTAGGTCGTTTAAGATCATTTAGGATTTAGAGTTTCAAATTTAGGGTTCATGTAAGGTCATTTAAAGTTTAAAAATTAATTTTAATATTTTTCACCATATGACTATGGTGTATTTTGAACAAGTGATGGCTAATTTGGATCGCTTTCACCAATTACTAATACCTCTATGATATTGTTCAAAATAATAAATGGTCAACTTGATGCATTTGGAGGGAAAAAAAAAAACAATAATGACAAATTTTTGAGTGTTCCTACCAATTAATAACATTAACTACTAAGAGCAACTCCTACCACGCTAGCTATACCTTATTTTTAGCTAAAATAATGAGTGGTCTGGTATGTCAATTTTTGAACTCCAACCACTTCTAATATTTGTTAGCTATTTTAAAGAAAGTCTATACACTCGCCAAATGTAGCGAGTGATAACAAGCTCGCCAAAATTTATTGCTAGTTTCTTATTGGTCCAAGTCATAATGTTGTTATGAATTTTTTAATAAAATTAATTAAATAACCAAAATACTAATTTTAAATTAAAAAAAAAGTTACCTTTCAAAAAAATAAATAATTAAAAAAAGTATTCTGAAAGGAATATAGGATTGGTCCAAGTCATACAATTTGTTATTTATTTCTAATAAATCTACTTAAAAATAAATATTAATTTTAAATGAAAAAAAAATAGTTATTTTGAAAGAAGATAAAATAGTATTTTTTAAATAAAGATATGATTGATTTTAAAGGTTAATTATTTTATTGATTATTTTTTAATAAGATACTTATCTTCTTTTTATTTTTTATTTTTTTTTAACAAAATTATTTACTCTTTGACATATGCTATTGTAATTATGTATTTATTTTACCTTTTAAAAATTATATATTTATTTTATAACTAATATTTATATACTTTTTATTTTCAATATTTTTCAAGCAAATGAATTATCTCTTTTATAATAAAAATAATAATTACGATTGTATTGTTCGTCCAGCCTAATAAAAATGCCTCTACGTCTTCGTCGTCCTTCACATAGCTTGGTCCATTGCTTTGTTTACGTTTTGCACAAAAACTCAATTTCAAATTGAACTTTTCCTTGTTTATCCCAAACTTTTCAAAAATTCAATCGTACAACTCTCTTAACGGGATGCTTTCGTCGATGACCATTTGTCTACTATCCTCCTCACTTGTCCATTGCCACAACCCATTCACTGCCGTCCATCTTCCTCCAACGACAACATAAATTATAAGACACATCCCTGAAAATTCACAAATCACAAAGAAATGCTCATTTAATTCATCAAAATCACAAGAAAAGCAAATTTAAAACTAGGCGTGATAGCTCAACTAGTCGCCCGATTACGAATCGTGCCAAAAAATAGGACAACAAAGTTGGTTGCGATATGGCTCTCCTGGACGCAATATAATATATCGAGTCCATTCGCGCTATGTATGGTGGGAAACAATTCCACTCGAGCACCAAATCGCGCATGGTTTCGTGCCTACTATCGCGCTACACAAATTTATACCGTGCTTGCCTATAAATCTCAAACCCAGGATCTGAACCAAAAACGTCCAGATTGAATCTAAAAACAACACAAATCTTAACTGAACAACATAAAGACTATATACCAACTATTTTATACCGTAAAAAATAAGAAACATGCCTAATGTAACCCAAACTCGAAAAATCTATAAAACAAATAATGCTTTTAACATACCATATATTTTAAGCTTCTTTCTTCGCTTATGCTCAAATACACTGGTTCGTACAAATCCACTCACCGATGGTAACTAAAATAGAAGAAAAATAGATTTTTTTTGTTGCTTTTTTTAGCAAAAAACTTTGTAAATGCCGAAGAGGAAGACCTAGCTGCCATTTTTGTGGGTTGACGATCTTTTTTTTTTAAGTTAATTAAACATAGATTAACACCTAATGATAAAAGTGGTTCTTTGAGTGTATTAAAATTTAGGCCATTCCTTTCAATGTATTTCACTTTCTCTTTGGGTCAAAAAAATAAATGCCCCGTTAGTGAAGCGATTGTATATAAGTAAGGCAGCAAGTTAAAGATTGTCACACTTTCACTCCAATTGACTGACGAGAAAGAGAGAAATGGAGGATTTTCAAGAGCAGTGGAAGGTGGTGGAGGAGGCGGAGCTAGTCGACGGTCACGCCCACAATATCGTCGCTATGGACTCCTCATTTTCTTTCATCTCTGGCTTCACCAAAGCTTAAGGTGACACCTTATCAGATGCTGTCCATTCTCTCTCCTTCAAGGTTACCTCTCCCTATCTCTCTCTCCTCTTCTACCTTTCCATTTTCTATAATCACACTATTGATCATGAAGTTTATGAGATTTTCTTCAAGAATGTTAATTCAATGTATTAGTTTTGATCAAATTTAGAAATTTCTTAGATTTTATCGGATGTGATTTTTCTGTTATTGATTTTGTTTTTGGTTTTGATTTGTTGTTTGCTTAAAATCATCGTGGATTATGTTCTTAATTTGTTTGTATCATTGAATTTTGATGTTATTTTGGGGGACAAGGAGACACATGACACATAATTAATTGACTTGAAAAACACTGGCCCCGTTCGGTTAGGGTTTTTATTTGGTTATTTGGGTTTTTAAAAACTCACCCACTTTAGTTCCCGTTCTGTGCCATTTTTCGGACCATTTGGTATTTAATACTAGAACTTTCTTTTGGGAATTTTGTGGGTAGTAATACCGGGTTTTGAAAACCAACAATCCCGATTTTCTTTTATTATCCTCCGATTCCTTGTTGTTTCAAATTCCTTGGAGTATTCCTGTTTGTATGGTTGGGTTTCATCTCCCATTAATGGAGCGCATTTACTTTCTTTGGCTGTCCCCGTGCTCCGCGATCTAGTCCATTTCACAGGCAACTTCATGATTTTTGCTTGATTTTGAGCTCGAATCGGGGTTTTTTTTTTGTGCGGTGACCTCCAATTTATGAACCACCTTGCCTATTTGTTGTTGGGTGAGTAATTTTCGGCCTTGTTCTCACTTAGCACTGTCCCGATTTGTTCCTATTTCCCTGTGATTTTGGCTTTGCTTCCTCCGATCGGGGAACCACTGCGGCGATTTCTTGTTAGGTGAGTGCTTTGCTTCCTTTGTCTCCCTTACCACTGTCTCGATCTGTGATAATAGGATGCAATTTGGCTTTGTTTGGTGGATTTAGCCTCCTTGTGCTCTGCGCCGATTTACCTATTTTGGTTCCATTTTTGTTTCTATTTTTGATGGCCTCGATCAGCTCTGCGTTTTTTGCTGATGATGATATATTAGCCATTTTTGTCCATTTGATTTAGAGTTGTGCATATTTTTGTTGTTGATTATGTAACGAACCAGACTTTACCAGGACTTTAATGTCGGAAACTTAAGAAAATCAAAGTAAATTTTTTTTTCAAACATATTTTCTAAAAACTGTGTAAATAATAATACGAAATCTTAGTGTTTAGGAAAATTCCCTTTGGCATGGTAAAACCCATTCGCCACTATAAAACATATTTTTTACGATCTCATGAAAGACATAAATAAGTTTGGGAACATAAATCATTGACTGCGCCAAACTTATATTATTACAAACTTTGAAAATAAATAACTTTTACACATATAAAACCCACAGCAGAAACAACACAAGCGTAGCGGTTCTTGACCATACCCACCCTTCAACATATCTCCCGGCCAACCAACTCGACAATCCAACTGTGTATCTACAACACGAACGCAAGTTGTGAGCCGAAGCTCAGCAAGTACATACGTGCTAACTCACCAAAACGTGCAGTCTACTTAGCGTATCAAGCACGCCGAAAAAGTAGACATGTCAACATAATACAATCAAATAACCATACTTACTTCATAACAGGATTCCTTCAACATGATCCAACAAATTTACTTAAATAGCATAATCACGTTTTCGCATAAACATTTCACCTTATAGCATAAATCACATATAGTCATGGCATCACATAAATACGATGCACTTAATGCAAATCAACATGCAGACTCTATGATCGTACGTGAAATGAGCTCGTAAAACTTAATTTGAAATGAACTTGTAAAAACTTATTTCAGTGTAAATTCTCTTTAAATTCATTTTCGGATCTGGATGTCAACACCAACGCACCCCCAGAAACTAGGTCCAATAATTCTGTCTGACCAAAGTTTCCAGTCCTAAACATTCAACGTATCCCCGTACAAACGGTGCAGCGGTGCGGCTTACTCTGAAATAGGCAGAGGCCACAGGTGCAGCTCACTCTGAAATGACTGGAAGCCACAGCTGCAACTCACTCCGAAATAGGCGGAGGCCACAGGTGCAGCTCACTCTGAAATAGCTGGAGGCCACAAGAATGTTATCGTAAAAGGTTGTGGCGCGACATCATTAAAATCATAATTCATAAATTTTTTCCAAACACATAAAAACTCATTTCGTAACTTAAAAACATCATGATAAAATGAGTCATCCTGCAGTCATAATTTCTGAGGAAAAACCTTTAAAAACGTATTTCATAAATCTTAAAACTTGAAATCATCATGCTTACTCTTTATGAGACACTGTATGTGACACATAATGTGTGTACTAAACATGCTTCTTATCTACATAAGATATCTGCCAACCACATGTCAACAAGATTCACATATACAAGCACATAATCCATCACCACATGGCAAAACATATTCCATCACACCACAGAGCGAATAGATAATTTCTCTAACAATTATCATATAATCCCAGGTGTTTCTCAGATGAGACACATGTTCATTATAAAAGTCCATAACAACATATCAACATAATTCACATACATGCAATATCAACAGGCAGTGCATAACACATCAAATAAATTGCACACTGATTTTAAAAACAGGTTTTGTTCCATGTTGTAGGTGAGATTTGTACTTACCTCTTTGTCGTACCTCCTTATTCCAAACCCTTCTTACGAAATGCAACCTTAATTCCTGAGTTTAAACTATTACTATTAGTTATAGGTTTCCAAAATAACCTATCAACATAATTAGATCAACAACTCAAATTTCGTCATATTACGAGTATAAAGTTTTATCCTAAAAACTCCATTTAAACAATAAAACCTACGTACATTTTAATTCCGAAACAATTTCGAAATTATTGTCAATTTTGATTAAAAAAAAAAAAACTTAATTCAATATATGAAACATATTTTAATATCCCACTTAAACCCTAAAACATAACATTTTACATTAAAACCCCTGTTTTCACATGAATTTCCGAAATCGACCACATTTGGCCTCGTTTAGGCAAACAGCCTATTTTGTAAAATTTACCATAAATTCATTTTAAAATATTTTGGGTTCAAAAAAATAGGAATACATCCTTAATTACATTCATTATGCCCTATAAAAATTTTAGGTTCAAAAACATTTCCTAGCCTAATGAACCGGACCAAAACAGAGGGACTAAAACAGAGTCCCCTATTTCGAGCCCTAACTTGAACACTTAAAAATTTCGTGTTCAAAACCCATACAATCCTCATCCAAAATTCCAAAATAAAATTCTAAAACATATTTAAACGTGTTAATGATTTCCATGAAAAAGAATCACCTGATTTGATAACTTTAAGGCCGTGAACCAAATTCCCCAAATTTGTTGCTCATAATTCAATTCCTGTGAACAGCCTCCGTTCCAGGCCCTATAACTCGGAATTCACAAAACAAACAAATCTGATATTTTGGGAAATGAAAAGAGACATATAGGGATTTTCAAAAAGCTATCAAACATGCCATTTGAAGTTCTATAGGTCCTATAATCGTCCAAGAAATTTTGACTTAAAAATCTGTTCTAAAACCGAGTTAACACTCATAATCTAACTTGCATAAACTCAATCATTTTTCATGAAATAAATTAAGAAATCAACTCTAATGATATCCTAACACATAATAAAAGAGTTTTGAGGAAGAAAATCAAGGAATTTTACCTTGAAAATTTGAATAACACCAAGTGTTCTTGGTGTCTCTCTCTCGGCAATCCCCAAGGCAGCAAGGAACTCCCTTGCTCTTTCTCTCTTTTTCCTCTTCTTTCTCTCTCTTTTTCTTCTCTTTTCTTTTTGTTTCCACCAACCCTACATGTGGTCACAAATTCTTTGCATTTATTTAGCATTAATTTGCTTGACAAATGGCTTAAAACAGGCCATTTAATCATCCCCTTACTTTTTCAATTAATTCCACCGACCTTCTTCTTTTTTTCTTTTTCTGACGACTTCCGGTTACCTAGATGTTGATCTTTCGGTCGACCGGAACCCCGGTTTTCCCCTTTTTGGCCAATTTCAACCGACTTCTTCTTCTTCTTCTTTTTTTATTAATGCTTTGTTGCTTCATTAATTACCTATCTCCAAATATCTAAACATAAATACATATTTCTTCCTATTTGCAAACTAAAGCTTAAAAATTCAATATTTTTAGTTTGCAACTTCTAAATTTAAATTTCTCATTTCCCTCCTATAACATTCCTTGTTTAGTTTCCAAAACAATTCCTCATTAACTTAATATTTAGACACATAATCTTATTAATAAATTGCGTAATTTCTATAACATAATTCTTGTTTAATTACGCAATTCAAAATGCAATTCTATAACAGTTTTCTTGCATTTAAATTCGTTACTTACAACTTGAAAATGAACTTAATCTCCTTACAAACTATTATAGAATAACACATAGTAATAACAATTTATGTGGCATTTAATACGTCAATATACTCGTAATTATATTATGAATTCATAACTGTAATATTTATACGGTATTTACTGTATAAATTATGTCATTAATTACGATAATTAATGACATGCATTTTTGGAGTGTTACAGATTTTGAGTTGTTCCATTTCTTGGGATTTGGTTTGGGTGAGGTTACCAGTTGCCTGTTTTTGTTAGCCTCGATCAGCTCTATGTTTTTTGCTCCCTTTGATATATTAGTCATTTTTGTCCATATGATTCTGAGTTGTGTATATTTTGGATTCTGATTCTGAGTTATCCAATTTGCTAGGATTTGGTTTTTATGCGGTTACCAGTTGCTTGTTTCTGATTATTTTTGGGGATTCTGATTTTGAGTTGTGCATTTTTGTGATGCATGAGTTGTATTTGTTCATTGCGGATGCCGTTTTGATCAGATACCATTTTTGGGTTTATTGGTCTTGTTTGGAACTATTTCTGGCCTCGGTGGTTGCCTCCCCTATTTGATTTGTTGTTCATTACACTAGCACCGTTTGTGGTTAAACAGTGCCCCTGTCGAAGGTCTCGCAGGTGGCAAAGTAGTGTACTTTCCGACAAAGAGGCAATTTATTCATTTACCAACAATCGCCGAATCATCAAACTCATCTGTTGGATCGAACGAGGTAATTGATTTTACAAATATGTTCATTTATTTTATACGCAATTTTGTTTGGTTATTGTTAAGCATGTTGTTTATTTTTTTACTTGATGCAAATGTTAGTTGGTAAAATGTTATGGGTTTGTATCTGATCTGTGAAAATTTGGATTTATAATGGGTTGTAGGTTCATAACGTGTTTAGATGATAATTGATTGAGAACTACTTGCGTGCATGTGATCTATGAGTATTTGGCTGAGATAAGTTATAGGATGTGATGACATTTGTATAAGTTAGTTGTTTGGTCGATCATGATATTTCATTGTTGACTGGTCTGAATATCTATCTGATTTATTCAAATTGTGTTTGGACCTCCAATGTGTATGATTGTTTGACTAATTGTATGTCTGAGCCTATCTGCAAACCTATTTCTACTGTTTCTTGTGCCTGATTGCTATATGTTACAATTGTGTTATTTGATTTATGTGCCGAAAAAGGTTAACGGTGATGATGATGCATCTTCTAGCTAATCATTTGATCATTGCAGAATGTATTTCATTGTTGACTGATCCATCATGATAATGCTTCTAAACTAGTCATTTGACTTGCTTTATTATTGTGTTTAGACCTCCAATGGATACATGCCTGTTTTGTTGATTTGTGATTAGTTGCATGCCTGAGCCATTTGTTTCATTTTCCTTCACTTTAAAATTTTTGGAAATAACACTTGTCATGTTTCATTAGATGCCACGCAAAATTCAACTTGATGACGACGCTAAGGACAATGCAACTTGGACACCAGCACACACTCATGCTCTCTTAGTTTTGTTGGACGGATTCGATCAGAAAAATCATGGGGAACATCCTGTAATGAGAGACTTTAAGGTCTTGGCTGAAAAGCTATTAGGCACATGCTTCAAGAGATTCTGTGCCACTCAAGTTAAATCAAAATATCATAGGATGCACATTGTTTATGGTAAATTTAAGAAATTGATTAACCATACCGGTTTTGGCTGGGATTTTGATAATAATACGCCAAATTGTGACAAGGACGTTTGGTCCGACTATTGCAAGGTAGTATCTTACTCAATCAATTTGTTTCATTTTATGTTGGTTTTTGCTATATAACACAATATTAAGTTTTTTTTTTATTATTTTTAATTTTGCACAGGAAAACCTTGGAGTTAACAGGTTCAAATTTGTTGGTTTACCTGATTACGATATGAACAAGAATGTCTTTGAGAAGTCCAATGCTACTAGTGGATTAGGTTACAGTTCAGCTAACCAATCATGTAACAATGACGAAGATGAGGATATTGAGGAAAGGTTCTTAAATCCTGGCACTCGGCCATCTGATGGTGATGAGGAAGCTTTTTAGGATTACATTGGGTGTCAACATTCGGGAGTTAAGCATGCTAGACCGTTGTGTGGTAGAGGAAATGGACAGAAAAAAAAGGACTACTGAGACCGAAGGTATTACACTGCTATGATGGAGGTTGCGTCGGCCTTAAAGGCTTAGACACATGTGTCCATGGCTTCTCAGAGTTTCAATTCCGAGACAATAAACAACGAGGAGGAGTTCTCCCTAGTAACTTGTCAAAGGATAATAAACTCCATGAGTGTTCCTTCAGTGACCTATGTAAATGCCATGAAGTATCTTATGGATAATAAAGAATGGTGTGACATATTCATAAGGATGTCTGAGGAGTACAGATGGAGTTGGATCGCCTTTTTAGATTAGTTATTCTTTTTTTCTATATTACATTTGAGATGTTTTCATTGCGACTTATGAGTATTTATTCGGTTTATGTTTTATTTTTCATTACGGATGCATAGTTTAGGATGATGAGTTGATTATTGTGGTTGTGGTTTGTAGGACTAATGTTTCTATTTGTATTTTTTTATGGATATTTACGCTTATTATTGTATACACTTTGATTATTGATTATGTTTTACTCTCTCAAGTTATGTAATTTAGCTGCTTGTTATACAGTTGTCACACCTACTTTTAAAGGGTTAACATTTTTACAAATGGTACTAATATATTTTGTTCCACATGAAATCAGATGTAAAATGTCTACATCACGATCGCCCGAAGAATAGGATGAGACGTTCGAGAACTTCGTCGATATGACGTTGGGTTTGATGGCACTTGAACTAGCCCATCGATACTTGAACCGCATTGATCGTATGCATATGTATACATCTATGAGAGCGGGACATCAATACATGCTGGAGTTGCTTAACGAATATCCTGATAAGTTGTTCAACAAAATCCGCATGTATCGACCGTGTTTTAAGATGTCGATTCAAGTGTTAAGACAACAAACCGGCCTTCAAAATACCAACTATTTGACGCTTGAAGAACAGGTGATGATTTTCGTTTACGTTATTTCGCAAAAGGCAACAAATCGGATAGCCATGGAAGATTGACAACATTCTGGGAGTACTATTTTGGTAGTCTTTACGAGGATTTGCAAGGCAATAGCATCTTTATCTCAGACTTTCATTACGCCACCCAACTTTGATGAGGTTCCTGATAAAATTTGCTGGAACCCAAAGTACTACCCATATTTTCAGGTAACGATCGTGTAACTGGTGGCTCTTTGCTCTGTACCCTAACCTTAAATACTAATCGTTTTATTTGACAGGATTGCGTTGGTGTTATTGATAGAACGCATATTGCAACACACACCCAGCTGATGTGGTTAATAGTTTTCGCGGTCAGAAGAGTTATGTTACGAGCAACATGTTAGTCGTATGCTCTTTTGACATGTTATTCACCTTTGTTGTTATGGGATGGGAATGTGCGGTCCACGACTCTAGAGTGCTAACAACTCAACTCCAGGTTGACCTCAACTCATAGTTAATTGTTTTACTTAATTTGTTAATTAAGTTTACTTTGTTCTTAACTATTTTTATATTATACAATCGTATAGGAAATATTACTTGGTGGATTCTGGATTTAGCAACAAGCCGGGCTATCTTGCGCTGTTTTGTAACTGTCCATACCACTTGCGTGACGCTCAGATAAGAGCTGGAGGAATTAATGGTCCAATTGAGTTGTTTAACTATAGGCATGCATCACTTCATAATTGCATAGAGAGATGTGTTGGTGTATTAAAGGCAAGATTTTCTATTCTTTGGTACATGACTAACTTTTCTCTGATCAGACATCCAGAAATTGCAACATGTTGTTGTGTATTGCACAATTCTATTAAGTTACACAACAGGGGAGATCCCTTATTTGATAGGTACGAGGTAGATGGGGTTATGCCTCCTTCAGACTCCGATAATGAAGATGATGCGCCATCTTCATTAGGTACCACACAAAACAAGGTGGGTATGGGGGAAACGATAACAACTTGGTAAATGATATGCGAGATAGTATAATGTTCCAGATGTATTTGAATTACAATTGACTTCGGATGATTAATTTTTGTATTGCATAATTTATGTGGATGGACTTATATATATTACTACAAACTGATTGTTATGTGTTGTATTAATTATTATGTTACGACAATTGTGTAAACTCGTAACACGTATTTATGTTCCTTTTCCGTTTACGTATTATTTAGAATGTTACATATTAAAAGTGAATAACCTGACATGTTGTAGTTATCTTTTTAAAAACACTTAACATATAAAAAATAAAATAAAATAAAAATCTAATATACATCAAAATACCAAATGCTAAATACTGCAAACAAATAGTTTTTCAGTTTTAATACCAACTACTGCATCTCCAATCAAACAATTATTTAGTTTAAATACCGGATATTAAAAACTAGTACCAAACAAGTTTTTGTAAAAAATGAATACCAGTATTTCAGTTTTTAAATACCAGAACTTGAATACCGAAAACTAAAAACTCTACTAAAGGGCACTAGTATTTTCCTAGTTATTTTGGCAAAATAGCCTTGGCTTGTTCAAAATCTACCTATTATTTCTAAAAAAATAATATTTATGATTGTAGCAAATAAATAATAAAGGCAAAGTATTAAAGGAAATTCAATAGAAATTTTCCGAATAAAAGAATGCAAGTTCGGAAAGAAAAGACTTCATATAATTAAAACTCAAAAAGGGCTGAGTATTTGAGTTTTCACAAAGCATAAAATAAAAAGGATTATATTAGGTTCTAGATTACCAAGTAACTTGGTTTTGGGTTCGATTTCATGATTATCTTACTTTAGCATTCTGTTTAGAATCGGTATTCTGAAAACAAATAATCTAGGAAACAATCTTCATGGATTATGTTGATCTTCTACAGGTTGAATTTATTCCACTTTATCCTGTACGTTTATCTTCTAATTTTTTCATGAGATTGCTCTTGTATGCCTTGAATTAAACATCGTCAGAGATTGCAAGCAATGCTTATTCTCAACTTTTTTTCACCATATTTGGTTTGTGATTGTGCTTCTGAGTTGATTCTTCAGTGCTGCTCCTGATGATGCATAGTTTCACTGGATGATTGCAGGGAACCAATGATGATATTGTTGATTGGTCTCATCTCCCATGGAAAGTGTCTGGGGGAACTTTCCAAGGAAAATTATGATCCATTACGGGTAAATGGGGTAGGCTTTTGCTGGGAAATTTATAAAAATGTCACTTTTTTTATTTTTATTTTTTTGTTGAAAATTTTCATGACAGGTTAAAAATTTGAAAATAATTACTTTTGTATTTTTCATGACTAAAACATTATGTGTTTACAAAGTTAACAAGTAGTTCTTTTTAAAATGAAAGTCAATCAATAGTTGATTTTTAGTTCGTTGTTGAAAATATAACTGGTGGTTTGTTTTTTGTTGACGGTTGAAAATTTAATTGATAATTAATTTTTGGTCTATTATTGAAAATCTAACTAGTAGTTGCTTTTTTGAATCAAGGGTAAAAAAATTTAAAATGAAGATAAAAATGTCTTAAACATAATAAAAAAAAATTAAACAATGTGAAATAAAATAAAAATAGACTTACAAAAGTGATAGTAAAACTAATTTTCTCCTTTTTACAACCTTGAAACTTATCATGAGTATATTAAGCATTTGCGCAAGTTCACCAATGCAATGTACCCTCAAAATGGATTTGAGTACTTAAAAATACATCCTTTTAAGAGTAGACGCATCATTTTAAGTGCCCAAATATCTTTCCAATATATCATAATTAAGAAAATATCTTAAAAAAAAAATTTTAAATGTCCACACTGTTTTTCAGAGTATCATAATAAATTTTGTATAAAATAAAGAAAAAATTTTAATATTTTTGAAAACTAGAGATTTTTTTTTATATTTTGTCTAGAAGTACAAAAATGTATTTTTCCCAAATGCTTAAGAAAGATGCGTTTCTTTAAGACAACATAAAAAATAAATAAAAACGTGAGCGGCAGGATTCGAACCTGCGCGGGCAAAGCCCACATGATTTCTAGTCATGCCCGATAACCACTCCGGCACG
>WUAT03009665.1:0-14583 GCA_010015005.3 Ulmus americana
AAATAAGTGGTCTGCAACCGATAGAATAAAGTCGGACGCTTTATTCTTGTTAAGGTTGTTATGAGTTTATAACCCATTTGGGGATAGCTTGTCTTAGCTATCGGAGTTAGGCTCCTAGATAGATTCATTGGTGTATGTCCTAGTGGTGGATATACATTGAGCAGGGCCTAAAGTGTAATTGATTTAATACATCCATTTGACTTAATCAATTCACTTTAATAATCATAAATATGTGATCAATCTTAATCCTAAAATGTAATTATGATTTTATGTTTGCAACTTATGTCTTCTGATATACCATGGATGCTACTTCGATGAGATGGAGTTGGACATACTCGTATGTTAGAGGCATGACTTGTAAATGATAAAGCTTAATTCATAGATTCCATATCTATGACTCTACTAAGAGTTAAGGTTATCCTCTTAAGGAATCGTTTGAATTAACAGAAATCAAATGAGCTCAACCGCTTGACCATGTGTTGTTCAAGTGGTATTATGTTTATTCGTAAACATAGATTTTCCGTTATAGAATAATTGAACTTAAGATAAAGGTGATCGATGAGATTAAACAGATTTGATCTCGAGTCGATGCGGATAACACACGGGGATGATACATGTATGATTGATCGGGGCCATAAAATATAGTTTTTTTGTAATTACGGTATATGATCGAGAGTGCAACTTCGGGTTTTTAGTGGAGTAACTTCGGAGTTAATAATCGATTAGGAAATCGACTTGGAGTTGATTTATCTATGATTATTGGAGCTCGATTATATATGTCCAACAAGTCCCTTTGCTAGCTCAAATAACCCTAACCAATACACATTATGGATGTTCTAGATCAACCAAATAATCGCAAAGATTAAATGGGCAATCGGATGAACAAAAGAACCTCGGAACTGCTCTCTGGCGGGTTCCAGTAGGCCATAGGTTTAGCCTACCGAGCACCCAGATGAAGAAAAACGGGCGTACGGAATTTCGCATTCCACCTCATTTTTTGTGTTATATTAATAACTTATTTGTATTTTAAATGCAGATATTTTTAATATAATAATATATATATATATAAATAGGAAATATCTATATGAGATAATAAGTTTAAATTTTTGATCTTGTTGGAAGATATTCTTATTAGAATTTGTTTATTTCAGATTGATTAGTTTATTTAATTAGATATTTTCCCTTTGTGGTAATATTTAATTATATGGGAAAGGCTGATTATGTGTAATCTGATTTAGGGTTTCCTTATTTAATATCTTTTATGTAAGATATTTAATTAAGAGAGAACACAGAGAACAAACACAGCTCTGAGAAAATATTCTCTAGGGTTTTGAGAGACAAATGAGGCAGAGAAAATTTGTGATCCAGTAGTCTCCATTGGACTACTAGATCTGGTGAGGGTTTTATCTGGGATTACTTGGTGAGTCCATTGGAGGTGAGCCCACGCTCTATTTGGTTAGTGGCTTGAGGATAGCAGAGAAGGCCAGTTGGTTAAGGACTTCCATGAAGTTATTCTGCGCTACAAGAGGTATTGATCTGAATTTATATTTATTGTTCTTAGCAATTGAGATTGGATCTTTATGTTTTATGATTAAAATTTTTTTTGTTTAAATCTACCATTCCGCTGCGCTTATTTTTTCCAACATTACCAACCAGCTCCTCTTCCCTCAAGTTATCATCTGGATCACCTCTCTCTGATCCCACTGAATATATAACTGTAGTGGGTAGCCTTTAATACTTGTCTTTCACTCGTCCAAAAATTTCATTTGCTGTTAACAAAATGTCTCAGTTTATGCATCAACTAACAGATGAACATTGGACTCTGGTTAAAAGAATTTTGCGTTACCTCATTGGTACCTTAAATGATGGCCTTCTTCTTCACGGAAACTCACCGCTATCCCTTCATGCTTTCTCAGACTCAATTCATGCCTTTTCCGATGCTGACTGGGTAGGAAACAAAGATGACTACTCTTTAACTGGTGCTTCCTTGTTTACCTTGGCAGTAATCTCATTTCCCAGATCTTTAAGAAACAAAAAATGTGGCTCCTTCTTCTACTGAGGCTAAATATTGCTCAGTTGCTGCTACTGCTCCTAAAATTTGCTAGGTTCGCTCTTTGCTCTCTGAACTTTGCATCAATCTGGTCAGTCCCCTAGTCGTCTACTACGACAATGTAGGTGCAACACAGTTAAGTTCAAATCCATCATTCCATTCTCGAATGAAGCATGTGGAAGTTGATTATCATTTCCTTCGTGATCAAGTTTAATCTGGTGCTCTTCGCGCTAATCTTCTAACAAAACCTCTTCCTCGTTCCCAATTCCAGAAATTACGAGACAAGATTGGCCTCCCTACACGTGGCCTATCTTGAGGGGGCATATCAGAATATAGATTTGTTTTGTTATTATAATCTATTTTAAATTCAAACTTCCTTGTATTCAGCAATTGGTTAAGTATTCCTTAAGACTAGGTTCCTTCCTTGTATTTAGCCTTGTATCTAGAAGTGAATTAGTTTTTCCTTAACTCTATATGTATAGCTCTTTTAATTAATGAAAACAGGCAGCTTCATTACATTTGTGTTACGTTCCATAGTTTTATGGTATTGATATGTTAGTTTTATTACCTTATTTATTCAATTGTTTTGATATTAAGTTTTTACTTTTGTTATTATTGTTATTCATTCGATTGTTATTATTATTATTCAATCCTTTTAAGCTTATTAAGGATTTATTTTTGTTATTTTAGTTGTTTTCATATATTACTATTCATTTTTCCTACTTATTGTTGTTTTTGTTTTTTGTTTTTTTGTGTTAATGGTCTTCTTTTTCTTCTTTTGTTTTAAAGCGTTGTTGTTTACGTTATTAATGTGTTTTGTAGTATTGATATGTTTGTCTTATTATTTTTATTTTGATTATAAATTATTATGGTTACTTTTTTATTTATCCTAATATTGTTTGATTAAAAGTATCTTTATTATTATTTTAATTATTTTTACTGAGTTATAATTATATTAATAATTATGCTTAGTTTATTATTTGTTTCATAAATAATTTGTAATAATTATTTTAATATTAATTATTCTTAAATTCTTTTTTATCTTTTTAGGAGCTAAATTTATTGATATTATTATTATTCTCCATTTTTTCCTAACTATTACTTTTAAGGGCTTAATTTATTGATATATTATTATTGTTGTTCTCATTATAGTGTTTTACGGTATTGCTTTTTTAGTTTTATTAATTTTATTGTTCAATTGTTTTGATATTAAGTTTTTGCTTTTATTATTATTGTTATTCAATCTAATGTTATTATTATTATTCAATTATTTTATTTTTATCATGGAATTTTTTGTTATTTTAGTTGTTTTAATATATTATTATTTCTTTTTCCTACTTATTATTTTTTTGTTGTGTTTTTCTTCTGCTTCTTTTTCTTTTCTTTTTTTTTTCTTTCTAAAGAGTTATTGTTTACTCTATTAATTTATCTTGTAGAGTTGTTATGTTTGTCGTATTATTTTATTCTGATTATAAATTATTTTTGTTACATTTTTATTCATCCTAACATTGTTTAATTAATAGTATCTGTATTATTATTCAAATTATTTTTACTGATTTATAATTATATTCATAATTAGGGATAGTGACTTATTTACTACATATTTATTTTGTAATAATAATTTTAATGTTAATTATTTTTAAACTCATTTTACTTTTTGGGGCTAATGCTATTCATATTATTATTATCGTCTATTTTTTCCTAGCTATTACATGTAAGGGCTTAATTTATTGATACATTATTGTCGTCGTTGTTGTTTTAAAAAAGGTTACTATTGTTTTCATTATAGTGTTTTATGGTATTGATATGTTAGTTTTATTACCTTTACTATTCAATTGTTTTGATATTAAGTTTTTACTTTTGTTATTATTGTTATTCATTCGATTGTAATTATTATTATTATTCAATCCTTTTCAGCTTATTAAGGATTTATTTTTGTTATTTTAGTTGTTTTCATATATTACTATTCATTTTTCCTACTTATTATTGTTTTTGTTTTTTGTTTTTTTTTTTGTGTTGATGGTCTTCTTTTTCTTCTTTTGTTTTAAAGAGTTGTTGTTTACGTTATTAATGTGTTTTGTAGTATTGATATGTTTGTCGTATTATTTTTATTCTGATTATTATTTTGGTTACTTTTTTATTTATCCTAATATTGTTTGATTAAAAGTATCTTTATTATTATTTTTATTATTTTTATTGAGTTATAATTATATTAATAATTATGCTTAGTTTATTATTTGTTTCATAAATAATTTGTAATAATTATTTTAATGTTAATTATTCTAAAATTATTTTTCTTATTAGGGGCTAAAGTTATGGATATTATTATTATTATTGTCCAATTTTTCCTAGCTATTACTTTTGATGGCTTAATTTATTGATATAATATTGTTGTTATCATTATTATGTTTTATGGTATTGATGTGTTAGTTTCATTAATTTTATTGTTCAATTGTTTTGATATTAAATTTTTACTTTTGTTATTATTATTATTCATTCATTTAATGTTTATTCTGGATTTTTTGTTATTTTAGTTGTTTTAATATATTATTATTCATTTTTCCTACTATTATTATTTTTTTTTTGTTTTTCTTCTTCTTCTTTTTGTTGTTTTGTTTTAAAGAGTTATTGTTTACACTATTAATTTATTTGGCAGAGCTGTTATGTTTGTCGTATTATTTTTATTCTGATTATATATTATTTTTGTTACTTTTTTATTCATCTTAATATTGTTTGATTAATAGTATCTTTATTATTATTATTATTATTATTATTATTACTGAGTTATAATTATATTAATAATTAGGCATAGTTTTTTATTTATTTCGTAATAATTATTTTATTGTTAATTATTCTTAAATTCGTTTTATTTTTAGGTGCTAAAGTTATTGATATTATTCTTATTGTCTATTTTTCCTAGCGATTACATTTAAGGGCTTAATTTAATGATATATTATTGTTATTGTTATTGTTGTTGTTGTTGTTGTTGTTTTCAAAAATGTTATTGTTGTTCTCATTATAGCGTTTTATGATATTGATACGTTAGTTTTATTACCTTTATTGTTCAATTGTTTTTATATTAAATTTTTCCTTTTGTTATTATTATTATTCAATCTAATGTTATTATTATTATTCAACCTTTTTAAATTTATTAACGAGTTTTTTGTTATTTTAGTTCTTTTAATAATTACATTTAATTTTTCCTACTTATTATTGTTTTGTTCTTCTTTTTCTTCTTTTGTTTTAAAATTTTATTGTTTACGTTATTTATAGATTTTGTAGTTTTTATAAGTTTATCTATTATTTTTATTCTGATTATAAATTATTTTTGTTAATTTTTTATTCATCCTAATATTGTTTGATAAATAGTATCTTTATTATTATTTTAATTCTTTTTACTAAGTATTTTATTTATTTTGTAATTATTATTTTAATATTAATTATTCTTAAATTTTTTTTATTTCACAGTGCTAAACTTATTAGTATTATTATATTGTCTATTTTTTCTAACTATTACTTTTAAGGGCTTAATTTATGGATATATTATTACTATTGTTGTTGTTTTCAAAAAGGTTATTATTGTTCTCATTATAGTGTTTTATAGTTTTGATTTGTTAGTTTTATTACTGTCATTGTTCAATTGTTTTGATATTAAGTTTTTACTTTTGTTATTATTGTTATTTACTCTAATAATATTATTACTATTCAATCTTTTTATGTTTATTACGGAATTTTTTGTTATTTTAGTTGTTTTAATATATTATTATTGATTTTTTCTACGGATTATTATTTTTGTTTTTGTTGTGTTGTTCTTGTTCTTTTTTCATCTTTTGTTTTAAAGAGTTATGGATTACGTTATTAATGTCTTTTGTAGTGTTTATATGTTTGTCTATTGTTTTTATTCTGGTTGTAAATTCTTTTTGTTAGTTTTTTATTAATCCTAATATTGTTTGATTAACTGTATCTTTATTATTATTTTAATTATTTTTCTGAGTTATAATTATATTAATAATTAGGCTTAGTGTTTTATTTATTTCATATTTATTTTCATGTTAATTATTCTTAAAATCTTTTTCTTTTTTGGTGTTAAAGTGATTGGTATTATTTTTATTTTCTTGTTTTTCCTAACCATTACTATCAAGGACTTAATTTATTAATATATTATTGTTATTGTTGTCGATGTCGATGTCGTTGTTGTTGTTGTTGTTCTTTTCAAAAAAGTTATTATTGTTCTCATTATATTGTTTTATGGTATTGATATGTTTGTTTTATTAATTTTATTGTACAATTGTTTTCATATTAAGTTTTTAGTTTTGTTATTATTCTTATTCATTCTAATGTTATTATTATTTATTCAATCATTTTATGTTTATTCTAGAATTTTTTGTTATTTTAGTTGTTTTAATATATTATTATTCATTTTTCCTACTTATTATTATTTTTGTTGTGTTGTTGTTGTTCTTCTTTTTCTTGTTTTGTTCTAAAAAGTTATTGTTCACACGATTAATTTATTTGGTAGAGTTGATATGTTTGTCATATTATTTTTATTTTGATAATAAATTATTTTTATTACTTTTTTATTCATCCTAATATTGTTTGATTAATTGTATCTTTATTATTATTTTAACTATTTTTACTGAGTTATAATTAAATAAATAATTAGGCATAGTATTTTAATTATTTCATATTTATTTTGTACTAATTATTTTAATGTTAATTAGTCTTAAATTCTTTTTATTTTTAGGTGCTAAAGTTATTGGTATTATTTTTATGGTCTTTTTTTTTCCTAGTAATTACTATTAAGGGCTTAATTTATTGATATATTATTATTGTTGTTGTTGTTTTCGAAGAGGTTACTGTTTTTCTCATAATAATGTTTTATGGTATTAATGTGTTTATTTTATTACTTTTATTATTCAATTGTTTTCATATTAAGGTTTTACTTTTATTATTATTGTTATTCATTCTAATGTTATTATTATTGTTTAACCTTTTGTGTTTATTAGGAAAACAAATTGTTAATTTAGTTGTTTTAATATATTATTATTCATTTTTCCTAATTATTGATGTTTTTTTTATTGTTATGTTGGTGTTCTTTTTTTTTTTCCTTCTTTTACTTTAAAGAGTTATTGTTTACGTTATTAAGGCGTTTTTTATTGTTGATATTTTGTCGTATTATTTTTATTGTGATTATAAAAAAAATTTATTATTTTTTTATTCATCCTAACCTTGTTTGATTAATAGTATCTTTATTATTATTTTTACTGAGTGTTCTATTTATTTAATATTTATTTTGTAATAATTATTTTAATGTTAATTATTCTTAAATTCTTTATTTCGCGGTGCTAAACTTATTGATATTATTATTATTGTCTATTTTTTCCTAGCTATTACTTCTAAGAGCTTAATTTTTTGGTATATTATTATTGTTGTTGTTGTTTTCAAAAAGGTTATTATTGTTTTCATTATAGTGTTTTATGGTATTGATATGTTAGTTTTATTACTTTTATTGTTAATTGTTTTGATATTAAGTTTTTACTTTTGTTATTATTGTTATTCATTCTAATGTTATTATTATTATTATTCAATCTTTTTATGTTTATTATAGAATTTTTTTTATTTTTCCTACTTATTATTGTTTTTGTTTTTATTGTGTTGTTGTTTTTCTTTTGTTTTAAAGAATTATTGTTTACATTATTAATATGTTTTGTATTGTTGATTTGTTTTTCGTATTATTTTTATTGTGATTATAAATTTTATTTCCTTTTTTTATTCATCCTAAGATTGTTTGATTAATGGTATCTTTATTATTATTATTATAATTATTTTTATTGAGTTATAATAATATTTATAATTAGGCATAGTGTTTTATTTATTTCATATTTATTTTGTAATAATTATTTCAATGCCAATTAGTCTTAAATTCTTTTTCATTTTAGGTGCTCAAGTTATTGATATTATTATTGTCTTGTTTCTCCTAACTATTACTATTAAGGGCTTAATTTATTGCTATATTATTGTTGTTGTTTTTGTTTTCAAAAAGGTTATTGTTGTTCTCATTATAGTGTCTTATGGTATTGATATGTTAGTTTTATTACCTTTATTGTTCAATTGTTTTGATATTGAGTTTTTACTTTTGTTATTATTGTTATTTATTCTAATGTTGTTATTATTATTCAATCTTTTTATGTTTATTATGGAATTTTTTGCTATTGTAGTTGTTGTAATATATTATTATTCATTTTTCCTACTAATTATTGTTTTTGTTTTGTTGTTCTTCTTCTTTTGTTTTATAGCATTATTATTTACATTATTAATTTATTTTGTAAAGTTGATATGTTTTTCGTTTTATTTTTATTCTGATTTTAAATTTTTTTATTACTTTTTTCTTCATCATAATATTGTTTCATTAATAGTATCTTTATTATTGTTTTAATTATTTTTACTGAGTTATAATAATATTAATAATTAGGCTTAGTGTTTTATTTATTTCATATTTATTTTGTAATAATTATTTTAATGTTAATTATTCTTAAATTCTTTTTATTTTTTGGTGCTAAAGTTATTGATATTATTATTATTGTCTATTTTTTCCTAGCTATTATTTTAAGGGCTTAATTTGTTGATATATTATTATTGTTGTTTTTGTTTTAAAAAAGGTTATTGTTGTTCTCATTATAGTTTTTTGTGGTATTGATATGTTAGTTTTATTACTTTTATTATTCCATTGTTTTGATATTAAGCTTTTACTTTTGTTATTATTGTTATTCATTCTAATGTTATTTTTATTATTCAATCCTTTTATGTTTATTATAGAATTTTTTTGTTATTTTAGGTTTTTTTAATATATTATTATTCATTTTTTTTTACTTATTATTGTTTTTGTTTTTGTTCTTCTTTTTTTTTTAGAGTTATTATTTATGTTATTAATGTGTTTTGTAGTGTTGATATGTTTATCGTATTATTTTCATTTTTTCTTTTATTTTTAGTTTTAGTTTCTATTTCTTTTCTTCTTTGTCTTCCGCTTCTTCTTTCCCTTTCTATCTTATCTGCTCGTCCTATCTATGGGGGCTGGTAAATGAAGATGAAGAAGAAAAGAAAAAGAAACTAAAAGTAAAAAAGAAAAGAAAAAATTAAAAATAAAAAAAAAGTGTTTTTTTCTTTTTAATTCCTAGTAGATAGGGCAGGCATTAGACGATGAAGATGGAAAGGGAGAAAAGAAGAAGCAACAATAGAAGATGAAAATGATTTCCTTCAACTCTTTGGCCTTCTTCCAGTATGCGATCATGTTCAGATCGCAAGCTTGGTAGGTGCCTTGCATTTGATTAACAATTAATTGGCACTCGCTCAATATTTTTATCTATTTTAGTCTCATCTCTTTAACCAAGCCTAGCCCTGCTATCAAAGATTCATACTTGGCCTCATTTTTTGTCGTTCGGAATCCACATCTGATTGATTGCTCTATTTTGTTTCTGCTCGGGGATATCAGAACCAACCCAAGTCCACTACCTTTACAGTTGCTCGAACCATCAACGTGCAAGGTCAAAGCACTTTCTCCGTTTGGATTCTCCCTAAGTGTCCTAAGTTCTTTTTCAGCCTGTGGGAGAGAACATGGTGGGAAATTTGCAACAAAAATAGCTAATACTTGAGATTTTATTACCGTTCGCAGTTGGAAGTCGATGTGGTGTTTGCTAAGTTCCACTGTCCACTTTGTGAACTGTCCAGAAAGTTCTGGCTTATGTAGAATGTTCTTTAGTGGGAAATTTTTCATGACCATGATGGGATGGCTCTGGAAGTAGGGTCTCAATTTTTGAGTAGCCGTGATGAGTGCCAAGGCTAATTTCTCCAATTGGCTATACCAAGTTTTCGTGTCTAGTAGAGATTTGCTAACATAATAGACTGGGGACTGCTTTCCTTCATCTTTGTGTACAACAACAGCACTTACAGTGTGCTTGGAGACTACAAGATAAACATATAGGGTTTCTCTGTCGTGCGGCCTTGAAAGCAATGGTAGAGAGGTGAGGTAGATTTTTAATTGTTGTAAGGCTTTTTTGCATTTGTTCGTCCAAATGAAATTTGTGTTTTTCTTAAGGGTGTTGAAAAAGCTATAACCTCTTTTGGAGGACCTAGATATAAATTGGCTTAGGGTGGCAACCCTCCCAGTTAATTTATGTACGTATTTTTTGCATTTCAGCGAGTTGATGTTGAGCTCTGATCGAATTTGTTCAGGATTAGCATCTATGCCTCTTTTGGTAACAACGTATCCTAAAAACTTTCCTAATGCAACACCAAAAACACACTTTGTTGCGTTAAGTTTCATGTTATATTTACGAAGTACCACAAACAATTGCTTAGGTGATCGATGTATTTTTCCACACGGAGCGATTTGACTAACATATCATTGATGTAGACTTCCATCATTTTGCTGAGCAGGTCCTAAAACATTTTGTTGATGAGGCGTTGATATGTTGCACCTGCATTTTTTAGTCTAAACGGTATGACTTTGTAGCAGAATAATCCCAGTTTTGTTATGAATGACATCTTTTCTTGGTTGTCTGGATACATTAAGATTTGATTGTACCTAGAAAATGTGTCCATGAAGTTGAGTAGTCCGTGTCCGGCAATCGAGTCTACGAGCATATCTATATGTGGCAGTAGGAATGAATCCTTCGAGAATGCTTTATTTAGGTCGGTGAAATCAATGCAAACGCGCCACTTCCCATTTTTCGATAAGTCTCTGGATTTCTTCGTTGATGATCTGGTTTCGTTCAGGGGCAAATTTTATTCTTTTTTGTTTGACTGGTGGATGGTCTGGATCAACTTGCAGGCAGTGTATGGCTACTTATGGATCAATTCATGTCATATCTTCATGCGACCATGCGAAAAAATCGTGGTTTATACTTAAAAAGGATATAGTCTGGTCCCGCAAAGTGTTATCAAGCCAAGTGCCAATTTGGATCTTGTGTTTTGGGAAATCTAGGTGGATGGATACTTCATCTGTCTCCTCTATTTTTAGTTCTTCTACTCCGACTTATTTTGGGTAGTTCTCCTGTAATTGCTATAATTCTTGGTTGCAAGTCCTTGGTTTGAGGGTTTTTGGTAGCATTGGCGTGACTAGTATTGCTACCTGTATATTTCTTTGATCCCCCATTTGGTTGGGAACCGAAGAATCTGATGGTAGGTAAACAATACAGCTTCCATCTTGTGGATCCATGGTCAGCCTAGAATGACATTGTATGTGGATGGGCTATTGAGGATCAGGAACTTTGTGTACATGTTCACTCCTTCCGCAAAAATTGGCAGAATGGTTTCTCCAATTATGTTCCTCGATTCGCCACTAAATCCTACTAAGGAAATGCATCTTCACATGATGTCGCTTTCCTTGAGCCCCATTTCCCTTTACGCATTTAAGAAAAACACATTCGTAGAACCCCCGTTGTCCATGAGAATTCATTTGATTAGGCAATTAGCAATTGAAAGAGATATTACCAAGGCATCATCGTGTGGATCTTTGTGGTAGTTCAACTCATCTGAATGGAAAATTATCATCTAGAGGACTCTAGTGTCATGGTAACCAATCTTGTGAAAATGTATCCTAGCTGCTCGGCAACTACTCTTTTTTGTTGCAGCATACGAAACCCTGCTTACCTCGGAGCAACCACTAATTACATTGATTATTATGTCTGTCCTTGGCAGTACAGGTGGAATGTCATCTTTTGCTTCGTTCGAATGTTTCTCTTGTAGCTCGGCCGCATTCTGGGAGAAGATCTTTAAGGTGTCCTTGCTTAAGGAGTTCAGCGACTTCTAAGCAAAGAACGTGACACTCGTCCCTTTGATGGCCATGATCTTGATGAAATACACATCATTTCGTTATGTCCCGAATGCCAGTGGAGATTTCATTTTGGGCAGCCATTGAACCATTTCACCTATTCCTTTTAGTACTCCGACAAGTTTGGCCAGCTTGATGCTCAGGTTGTATTCAGGCAATTTCAGTCTTTCTTGTGCTCGGTTAATTCCTTCGTACAGCTTCCTTAAATCCCTAAACTCTCACCTATTTTTTGTTTACTGGTTTCCAGTTGAATAAGGTTCATATGCTCGTTCAACAGCTTTTTGTGTTTTTCTAAGAGTCCTGCTTTCGTGTCTGCTCAGACAACTAGGTGATTCTAAAGCAAGTTTGACTAGCAACCCCATTGAGATTCTGTATTCTTCATCTTCGCCCCACCTGATCTGAGCCCAAGATTTGGCCAATACATCTTCAAAGTTTTTGCATGGGAACTTGGTGAGTTCCTTACACAGATCTGAGTCGTAGTTTAGTCTGCTCCTGAAATCATTTATAAAAATTTCAGTATTAGGGTTAGAAATTGATACATTTTTCTTATTGAATCGAGCGATGTATTCTCTCAAGGATTCTCTATTTCCTTGTCTGATGGTGTTTAGATGTTGTGAATCCCATTCGAGTTTCCTGCAGCTAGCAAACTATTTGACGAAAGTGTCAGTCAATTGGGGGAACGAACAGATTGAATTATTAGGGAAGTTGGTGTACCACTGCAATGCTGGTCTGGTCAGACTTGAGCCAAAACCTTTACACATGCATGTTTCTCTTAGATCCTTGGGAATGGTTGTTGTAAACATGCATTGTTTATATTGTGCGATGTGATCGTCTAGAAAAAACATCCCGTCGTACAACTTCATATTGGGAAATTTGAACTTGAAGGGCATCTCCACTAGGGTGATATTATTAGTAAAAGGTGAATTCGCATATGAGTTAATAGAAATTTTCTTGATTGGTGCAGGGATCCCTGGGATTCTTCAAATCGAGTCTTCCATTTCATCAAGCTGGTGCTACAAGTCAACCTCATGCATGTTCAAAACGTGCGGAACACTAATGGCGTTCGGCTGGCAATATTTTTGGAGGGTTGCAATGCATTCGCCAAGGACATAATTTGTTCTTCTCGGATCTGGTTGGCTTGATCATTAGTAGGATTGGGCCCTGCTCCACTTTCCTGGATATTGGTAATTTTTTCATTTGGGATCTCAAACGAGGGTATTGATTGGATATTCGTGCAGAATCTCGAGCTGCTCGGTGTTTGTTCCTTGTTATATGCCTCGGTCTAGTGTTGATATTGCAAGTTTTACGTGCGCATTTTGTTATTCTCTTACTCTAATTGACGGAGTCATTCACTCATCTGGTTCAACAAGGTTTCCATTTGAGAGTTATGGTTCCGTGTTTCTTAACCTTCTGCCATTTTTTAGGTTGATCCACTCGTTCGATTTGGCTAGATTGATCATCGAGGCCCCATGGTGAGTGCCATATTGTAGAGGCTTAAATCTATAATTGAATTTGTTAGGGCACTAGTAACCTGTGAACCAAAAACAAGAAAAAGAATGAGTGAGACAACCTTGACACCAAGGTAGTGCTAGCTAAAGTCACTCCGACACCCAAATAAGTTCATTATATAAATGTAAACAAAATAATTAATTAGCAAAACAAATATCGCTATAATGGAATTCTTATACCGATTTTAATAGAAGTAGTGACTAATTCCATCCAGAACAGAAACCAACGTGATGATCAGAGTATGAACGAGTGTAAGTATAGACTATTGGAGTATGCTGGACTAATGGCGGTATAAAACTGAGATTTTGACAACTTTTTGTGTGAGCAACTTGAGTCTGAGAGATCATGTGTCTCGTGAAGGACTTTTAGCACCCTTTTATGGAGTTTTTGGGACTTCTGTTGAAGTCTCAGTCATGCTCCACTCAACTCGGAAACAACCCGAGATCCTCGCTCAAGTGGTTGGACGGTCACTAGGCGAGTCAAAGTAGTTGAGATTATCCCAATGGATGATTCTTTGAATTTCGAAGATATTCTATATAGAGATTAGGACCGGGTCCATTTGGCTCTAGTCGAGCCATGATTCATAATTTACGAGTTGATACTTCTATTTTGTTTAGCTTGATAATTGAATTCCGTACCAATATGTTCCAAACGGAATATTTCCATGGAAGGCTAGTCCAATGGGCTTGATTTCAAGGCCCATCTTTGTAGTGGGAATTTTGACCCCAACAATTATTCATTTTAGTGTTATTTTATTATTAATATCATTATTCATATTTTAGATTTTATTATTATTATTATTATCATTATCATTATTCATTCTTTTTATGTATACTTGGAAATTTTTGTTATTTTTTTTAAAATTTGTTAATATTTATTTTTCTTATTTGTTATTGTAATTGTTGTTATTGTTGTTGTTGTTGTTGTTCTTTTTCTTCTTTTGTTTTAAAATTTTATTGTTCTTGTTTTTAATGTGTTTTTATAGTGTTGATATGTTTGTTTTATTATTTTTATTGTAATTATAAAATTAATTTTGATATTATTTCTTTCATTTTTTTTATTTATCCAAGTTTTATTTGATTATAGTTTCATTATTATTATTTTAATTATTTTACAGAGTTATTATTATTTTAATAATTAGGCATAGTGTTTAATTTATCTCATATTTATTTTGTAATTATTATTTTAAAAGTTA
>WUAT03009775.1:0-14581 GCA_010015005.3 Ulmus americana
TCCCAGCCTTGCTCTTCTTTCCATTTCCATTCCTTTTTGGTTTGGAAGAGATAACCTGGGAGTCTATCTTGCGTTTTCCTCCCAGACGGATATCCTGGCTGAGTTTACTGACCTCTAAGTCAGGGGTCTTTTCAACTTGGATATGGTGGTGAATTTTATGTGATAAGCTTAAGATAAGATATGTCTTCCTTAACCGAAATCATGTACTTCAGGACAATTGCACTCCTTAATTTGGCCATGAGTGCTCTACAGGTGGTGGAGTTGTTTCAATCCTTCACGCTCATCTCTTTCTTCACAAATCAGTTCAAGAAGGTCTCAGTGCTCTCATTGTCCCTTTGCCTGATAGTGTAATGGTGTTGAAATGGATTCCTTTGTACCTTATTGACGAAAAATTGGGAGACAAAAGACTCTAACAGTTGGCGGAAACTGAAAAATGGAACCTGGGCATAGGGTCCTAAACCAGCATCGGGGTATGCTAGTCAAAGTGATGACAAAGACTCAATACTATAAAGTATTTGATGCAGAATTCAGCTTTATCCAGCTCTTATAGGTTTCCAAGTGGTCTACTGGGTCTCCCATTCCATCATACTTGAGGCCGGGAAGCTTGAGAAGAGGAGGCATAAGAGCCGCCCTGATATCTTTACTGAATGGAGACTCAGTTTCCTCCAGTTAATTCCTGACTGCCACATTTCGAGGGTCATTGTTCCTCTAGATCCGTTCTATCTGCTCCTGCAAATTTGAAATCTGTAGGTAGACAGGATTATTCTAAACTTCTACAAACCTTTGACGGAGATAGAGAGGGTCGTCCTCTGGATTGTGCGCGCCCAGTGCGGCACTCATTAATCTTGTCCCGCATATCCTGGCCACGAAGTCAACTATTACGATCGTCTCGTTGGTCGCGGTGTTGGTGACTTCCTTGATGGGATCAGTTTTGAGAATTTTCGGCCACATTGCGTGACCTTTCATTATCATGGAGACTTCCTTCGGGGCTATGACCGGTGTTATAGGTGTTTCCAGCGTGGTGACTAACTGTAGGAGGTCGGCCATGTCCATCCTCAACTGGATGTTTATTTTGGTGAGAAGCTTCCAAGCATGGAATCTCCATTCCTAGTAGTTGCATCGCAAGTGGGATAGGCATCCCATTGGCTTGGGTGAGCATTGTAGCCACCTGAGTAATGGCGGTAGCAATATGATTAATGCAATCATCCACGCCTTTATTAGCACCAGCATTCTTAGCATTGCCTCCTTGGCTAATGGCCAGATTTGCATGATTGCTTACATTCCTATGGGCATTCATGTTTGCTGGTGGGCGACTGCTGGCACGCAGTGCCCTGTTCATTCCACGAACTACTTGGTTATTAGATTGAGCTCTGTTAGCGTTGGACTAACCTTCTCGGCCATTTGCAGTTGATGTTGCCTCACTCACCATGTTAAAAGATTAATTTGGACAAATGAAAATTGTTTTTAGTTGCGGAAGTTGCTGGTAGGGCTTATGTGAATATTTTCAACACATGCCCCTCATTCTAGTGCCAAACTATTAACGCCAAAAAACGGGTCAACAGTCAAAGTGTTCCACGTGTGCTATTCCCTCCAAGTGTAAGCTATTCCCTCCAGGCTGGCAATATGAGTTGGACCCAAGTCAAGTTAGGAAACTCTTTAGAAAGCTATCTGCAAAAGAAAAGACAGTCAGAAAATCAGGGGAACTGTTCCCTGATTAAACTCCGATGCTTGAGTTAGATTGAGAGACGAATAGTCTTTAGTGAGAACATCTTAGATTCAGAGAGTTGAATGTGTTGTACCTTGATAAGTGTATTATGAGAGGTATTTATAGGAGAGAGGTAAGCCCAAATTCTCCTATATTTGTGGTTATATTTATGGAATATATATGTTGAATGGTGAGTCAATCATAATAAGGGTATTTTCGTCATTCTCCTTGATGTCACCTTATTCAGATGATATCGATCTTATTTTGACCAAGTGTTGAGAGGCTCCTTGAGGAACTCTGTGACTTGAGAAGATACCGGACGCAAAGAAAAGCCCATCGCAGGCGTATTGGATAGACTTGATGAAATAACAAGTTCATGAGTTGGGAAAAATGGGCAAGACGGACGAAATCTCGATGTCCACCCCAGAAGACCTGCAGCCCATGCCGGCCGAGCCAAGTGGGCCAACCGAGCCTGGCCTAGTCAACAGCAAGGCAGGTTGGCTGGCTAGTTGGCAAGCAGGCAGGCAGCAGTCAGGCAGGTAGGCAGGCATCAGCTGGGCATGCGGATGGGGTGTAAGCAGGTGTGCGGCAGCTCGGCAAGACGAGGCGCATGATCTGGGCAGGGGTTGGGCGTAGAGATGAGCCAACTCGAGAGCCTGGGGTACACGGGAAGGCAGGCCAGGCCAGTGTGGCCTGTGCGCAGCTGCGAGCCAGCTCGGCCAACAGGTGGGCGCGTAGGCCTTGGCCTATGCGTGGCTTGCGAGCTAGCTTGGCTAGTAGGCAGGCGGCATGGCACGAGATGACGTGCGGGAATTGGGGCAAAATTGCAAAACGCGGGGCGAACAGGTGCGGCCTGGCCGGCCTGTACGCGTGTGCGGGCCAGCTCGGCCAGCCACCTACGCACGTGCAGGCTAGCTCTTCTGAACCATTGTGGGCCCACCTTCACGGGGACCTGACTTCCGACTCAGTGTCCCATCACGGGATGTCCACCGTGGCAAAATTCTATCTGACTTAGCGACGCCTGTGGAGAAAAGTGCAACCTAGGCGATGATGTGGACGCCATATCAACAGTGATACAAATTCTCATAACATATATATATGTGTAAAATTAGTTGTGGATACTAGTTGGAAAAGATCAGAGGAAGGCGATGAAGAAGTTATACCAAAAAGAAAATTAGGTGGTTAAAAGGTTGATGAGGGGAGATTAAGAATTTTTTTTTATTATAATATAGCTATAGCTTTTAGAATATCCAATTAGAGGTTTCTTGAGAATATTTTTTTATTAATCTATACTAGAAAGAAAGGGGTTATTAATTTAGCATTTGGGATAGTGCATACTACTTATTGGGCTTAAAATTTGCAATTGAATCATTATTTTCCCGGCATTATATCATTGTGCAATTTTTGGTATCTTCACATTTTCGTGTACTGCTGATTCCTTTAATTTGTGTCATTCAGTTTTAGTTTGTAATTTGGAATCACTCTAGCCACCAAAATAAATTCAAATAAATAGTTGTAATGACAACACGCAAATTGCTAAAATTTTTAACAGTACCGACCACTTTTGATAGTGCATATGAAGATTATAAGCATTTTTTTTGAATTAATTTTGGTTGTTTTATAAAATACGTTCTTTTAATTTTTTAATAAATTATTACATATCAAAATTTAATAACAATAGAAGGTCAACTATTGAATTCTTCTATCAATTTAGTGATGCAATTGGTACACATAATGTTCACAAAGTAACAGAATTAATGCATGTAAGAGAATTAATAGTGTAATTAAATTTACATCACCTAATTAGTGACATTTAGTAGTATATTTCCTTATTATTACAACTTCTTAAAAGTTAGCAAACGAGATGGAGAGGATGACAATAATAAAAGGGAAATTACTCTGTGATCATTGAAGGAAAGTCAAATTGTCAATTTGACTTTTTATAATTAATAGCGTCACGTTTTGGTTATATATGAAAAATTTGTAGCGTTAATAACCATATAAGAATAATTTAAAGCGCGAAACAGCAAAAACTCAATGCTTGTAGGGGTTTAAATTAACAATTTAACTATTGTTTTTCCTGGGTGCAATGGATAAATGCCATACGATGATTCTTGTGCTTCACAACTGGCATGTTCTAGAGAGGTTCTTTTATCCTTATATATATCCAACTAACCTTATCTCTAATCGTCCATCATAATTCTTAATTTTTGTTTTAACCTTATGTTTTTTCCCTTAAAAAAAGGCGAAAAAAAAAGTCAAACCTGTTATTTTGGTAATATGTGATTTTATAAATTAGATAAAAAAAATTATAAGATGTTTAAGACGCGATATAAATAAAATTTTGGTATTTGAAAAAGATAATTTTTTTTTATTAAAATTCTAAATTTTTTTTGATAAAAATAAGTGAAATTTATCAGATTAAAAAATAATTTCATATAAAAAAATAGTGGAGATATTAAAATTTAATAAGAAAATAATATGAAAAAAATAATATTTTATGTAAAAGGTAGTGGAATAATATAACGTAAAAAGTGATAGGGATTAGAGATGCATTTAGTATGTACGATATGACTAGATTAGTACAAAGCATTGGACTAGAATGGATTAGAGCGGATTATGCTGAATACTATGTTGTGTTTGGTGTATTGTTGAATTAAACAACTGAAAATACAATTTAGTGTTTGGTGCAATATCGAACTGGACTATTTTTTTATTTTTAAAAAATAAAAAAATAAATTCTTTTTTTTTGACTCGATAAAAAAATACATTCCTATTTTAATTTAATATGATCATAAATCACTAATAAATGTAATTTGAATATATATATTTTAATTCTAACATAAATAATTTAAAAATTAGTGCCAAAAAAAATTAAAACAAATAAAGAGAAATCAATATTGAAGCATAATTTTTTTTTTAATTAAATTTCAATTATATCACAATTTTTACAAAAAAAAAAAAAAGTATTTAGTTCCGAAGTATTAAAAATATAGTCTAAAACATTTAATAATTTTATGGTAATGGTTACTAATTTATTAAACAATATATATATATATATATATATATATATATAAATTTAAAAACTATCAACTATTTTGAATTTGGAAAAGAAAAAAAAAATTGAAATGAACACTTCTGTTGGAGTCCGTGTTATTGGACTATTAAACCCAATTTGTACAAAGGATTAATAATCCCTTATTTAAGGGACTATTTTTTAAAAATGGATTATTTATCCTAGTGATGTCATGGCGCCGATTACAAGTACAAGACTATGGCCAATTTTATACATGAGTCACCAAAATTCTAAGGTGTAATTTCCTTAAAATCCTATCCTATCTTATTTTTTAAAAAAATTTAAAAATTTGTTTTTTTTTATTCTAATTAAAATCTTATTTTATTATATTCTGTGGATCTCACCACCTTTTACATTATTATATTCTATTTTATTATCTTACACACTTAAATCTTATCACATTTTACATCTTACACACTTATACCCTACCACATTTTATATTATATTATTAATATTCTCACTAACTTTTATATAAAATATTATTTTTTTCATATTATTTTATTATTAAATCTCAATATCTTCATCACCTTTTAAATAAATTATTTTTTAATCTTGTGGACCCCACTTATTTTTATCAAATTTTTTAGAATCATTCTCAAATAACCAAAATTCTGTTCAAATCATGTCTCAAACAGACCCTATATGTCTTAATCCTTATGCTTCTCCCATGAAACAAATGCGGCTTAGGTGTGAAGATGTAAATTATAGTAAGGTTTAGACGTGTAAGATAATAAAATAGAATAAAATAATGTAAAAAGTAGTGAGATTTATTTAATAAAATAAAATAGGATAATGATTAGAATAAGAAAAAGAATGAATTTTTAAAAAAAATTAAAGAATATAGTAGGATAAGATTTTAAACAGGCCAACAAAAAAAAACTTATTATCAATATATAATGATTAAGTGCTTTAAAAAAATAAAAATAAATAAAAAAGGCGAAAGTCGACAATGTATAATTTAGAAGTGGGGTCAAGATCTTATCAAAAACGACGGATTGTCCAACAAAATCTAGGGGCTCTCCTTTGGTGGGATCCACATAAGATTTTCTACTCTATAACTTCTCTATATAACATCATCCCCCCCTTCCGTCTCAAGTCCCCCTCTTCCCACTTCTCTCTCCTTTTCAACTTCCCTTTCTTTTCCAACTTCTTTTCTTTTGTTTTTTCCACTTTTTGTCCATCTCAAAACCATCATCCTCTATACCTAGCTGCAGCTTATTTTCTAACCCTAGGTAACCCATTTTCTATCTTCTTATATATATTTTTTTCTCAATTATTGTTTTATTTGTTTTTGCTATAACATAGAAATATATACAAAATTGTACCATTTTCTGAAGAATTATAGTCATTTTTTTGATGAGGTAGGAGAATGAAGGAGAGTGGTAGAAAACAAGGTGCTATGTCGCCATGCGCAGCATGCAAGCTTCTGAGGCGGAGATGTGCGCAGGATTGCGTCTTTGCGCCCTATTTTCCGGCCGACGAGCCACAAAAGTTTGCAAGTGTTCATAAAGTGTTCGGAGCAAGCAATGTCAACAAGATGTTGCAGGTTCATATCAATTCTCATATATTCACCTTTTTTTCTTTCTTTAATTTTATCATAGTGTGAAAATAATCTCTCACAAAAGTCTTATATTCTTCTTTAAGAGTAAAAGTACTCCGGCAGTTAAATGATTTTCCAAGAAGCTGAAAATTATATTAATTAAGGATGATATTATAATTATTCAATATTTTCAGGCAAATTATTTAATTAGTGCTTTCTTTGAGGGCACTTTATTTCTTTTCATGTTTATAAGTCCAAAGAAGCGACTTGATGTTGAATGATAATGAAGTATTCATGTGTCATGAAAGATTTAGATGGTTAAGTTTAACCATAAGATAGGTTTAACTTGACAGGTATATGTATTAGAAGTAGCATTATTTTAAAAACATATACACATCATCCATCGTTTGAGACCTTTTGAAATTTTTTATATATGTGGAGTAAAAATTTGTTGATTTCTGACTCACTATCTTATCTTATTATATTTTATTGCACCCGTAAATTCATCACTTTTTTATTATATTTTATCTTATTCTATTTTATTACACATTTGGATTATCTTTTACATTATATTATTAATATTACATTGTAGACTCCATCACTTTTTATATATAATATTATTTTATTATTAAATTATGTGTAACTCATCACTTTTTACATAAAATATTTAATATTACCGTGTGTACTCCACTTACTTTTATCAAAATTTTAAAATCTTATTTAAAAAATTATCATATTTATAATCACTAAAATTATTTAAATGGTGTCTCAAGTACAGCCATATAGAAAGGGAAGAAAAAAAAAATCATATATTGCAAGAAACACAATTTTGAACATCCTGCCATTCGTTTGGTCTCCTTTATTTTCTTTCTTTATAGACAGAGAAAAAGAGAAAAAGAAAAAAAAAACCTATATGCAAATAATCACTGTAATATGAAACATTTTTTTCCAGCCTTTTGACTCTGATTTTTCATTATAACTTCTACTATATATTTTACTGCTGGATATAGAATCCTATGTTTAATTCACTAGTTTCAACTTTCTTTTATCTTGTCTGTTTGGTAGGAAAGAAACAGTTCAGGTGGTTTTCCGAATAGTCAATGTTTTTTATTAGAAAAAAGAAGAAAAAAATTAAAGAAAAAGTTACTCTCTCCACCTTTTTTACTTCCAGTTGTAGTGGTTAATTTCCGTTGAAGTTTCTGTTAACTCTTCTTTTTAGAAAAGAGACACTGTTTTCCCAAAATTAAATATTCCTTCGTACATCTTTTTGTAAAGAATAAAGGATAATAAATTAGCTTTTCTTCTTTGAAACTTGCAAAATTTGTAAGGAAAAAAAAATAAAAGGGTGTGGTTTATACAGACTTTGATCAATTATAGTTATTTCTTCGTATAATTTCTACTTTATGACCATTTTGCAACTTTTCTTTCGAAGCTTATCTTGTATTTCATACTTAGAGAAAAGAAGATTATTTATAAATAATAATATATTTATAGGTTCACTTTTTTGCTTTAAGATCGTGGGATTACATCGAAATTGACTAGTAGCATGATAGTGTAGGTCCAAAACAATATCAGATCAAGTTGGTTCCAAAGTAAGAAAAATAATTATAAAAAAAAAAAAAAGATAATATCTCCTAATTAATTTTCTTATATATGCAACCATGACGTAAAGATGATTTGTAAACATAACTTTGCTGCAAATAATTTATATTAGTCTTATTGGCTCAAACACCCCTCTATATTATTTGTCCACTATGCTCTATATTTAAATTTTTGAAGCATTGTTTAATTTATCTGAGTGATAGTTTAATTTTTGCTACCTTGTTAGTTTAGTTTCATAATTTATGTTTACCCAAAATATCCCAAATGGCAACTCATATTATCAAATCAGTCATTTTGTTACATTTCGTCCAATTTGGAACATTAATTGTGACATTCAATATGTTCAACTACTCATACCATGTCACATTTAATGTCTCAAATTGGACGAAAGAATTAATTTGGTAACACGGGTTATCATTTGTGACTATTTTTAGTAAAATTAGAAGTTATGGATCAAATTGATAAGATAGCTAGCAAAAGTTAAGATACTATTAAAGTAAATTGTCCAACTATTTATTTACACTTAATGTCAAAATTACTCTTTAGTTATGAAGCACTTTTATATACAATGCTAAACATAAAAAATTTAAATAAAAAATAACGCGCAAAATTGTACAAACCATAACCAATTAGCCTTAATATTAATAAAAGATGATAATTTGTTTGCTTTGATTGGTCATAATTCGACAATATATCTATGCCAATTATCTTAACATGTTGAACAATATATTGTCAAATCCCATCAAAACTAAACTTATAATATAAAAATTCAGTGCATGCACCTATCATATGTGACCTTAAGATAAATTATTATTTGTGATTATGATAGGTCTATAAATTATTTATATTAATGCTAGCATTGGTTAAATTTTTACACTAAAACTTTTATTGTCACATCCCAACAGTCTTCCCATTAAAAAATAAAGCTGTTCATATATAGTAAATATTCCTTCTATTTTTCGTCCCCAACCTTTACTTTTTTTAGTAAAAGTTAAGGTAATAAAATTCCCAAGTCCTAAAGTACTTTTTTGACCATATAGATTTGTTAGCTTACTAATAAACATATTCTTGGTTGGGCTGCATAAGACTGCACTTTGTTATTCATAAACACACAAATGACTCTTTATTCAACAAATTAGATACAATAATTGACCAAAAGTGCATAAAATTTCCATTGTAAAACTACAGGGTTTCAAAATGAAATTTTCCCATACATTTATTCATTCTAAATTTAGGCGATGGAGAATATATAGTTCCCTAAAAAAATTATATTTGTCTCTCTGCTTAAAAAATTTAATCTATTCATTTTTTTTTTTTTGAAATTTAAAATATATATTTTTCTCTCCAAAATATTACTCCTGAACTTATTTCCTAACTCTGGCTCCGTGTGTAGACTCTAACCCCTTGTTTGGTGGGAGAAAAAAGTAGGAGAGAAATGAATAAGAAAGAAAAACAAGATGTGTAATTGTTCTGTAGAAGAAATTATTAGAATGAGTAAAAAAACAAAAGGAATTCAAAATCTAACAACATGATATTAGAGTATCATTTAATTATAATATATAATGTATAATTAATTATTTGGTAAAATAGACTTTTGAATATAAAATAAAAAATAAAAGAGAATATTACATCTCCTGTGAATATATACTTTTTCTCTCATTCCTACCACACAAACCATAAGTTTTCGTTTGTTTTAGAATTTCTATATCATTGTTTTTCAGTATCCGTGTAAAAGTAAACTTAACTTATAGCTTTTTAAATATTTATGTTTATGAGTCACATTCATTGATATCCGATATAGATATTGTTTACACGACAAAAAAAAAAAAAAAATGTTGGCTACAGAGGCCAGAATCCAATTAGGTACTTCATTAATTATATGGATATACTATTGATGAGTTGTATGCATATACGTATGCAGGAACTGCCGGAGCACCAAAGAAGTGATGCAGTGAGCTCAATGGTATACGAAGCAAATGCAAGAGTGAGAGATCCAGTGTATGGTTGTGTTGGAGCCATTTCATCCTTGCAACAACAGATTGACCTTCTCCAAACCCAATTGGCTCTTGCACAAGCCGAGGTAGTCCATATGAGAATGAACCAACTCCCTTCCACATCCAATCACCCCTCCAACTTGCAGGAAAATAACACTTCTTCTTCACCCAATAAGCATATCTCAACTAATTCTCAAACCAAGTCCTTTTTTACCATGGACATGATGGTAGATCATCATCATCAACCTAATATGGGAGAATCTTTATGGTCATGCTAGCTTTGTTATTATATCATAGGCTTGTGCCCTTTTATTGTTTGTCTCTTTTTTGCTTTTATTATTTTCCATTATTGTTTACATATAAAGTTGTAGAGCATCTCTATTTGCAGGTGAGATGTAGTTGTTGATTATATATGATTAACATATAATGTAAATGTCTAAACTTGTAATTATGATTTATAATTGAAATGATCTCATCATTATTATATATTATTATATAATATTAAGCTTTTGACTGCTATCCTTTTCAATTATATATCATCTTTCTCCTATCTAATTATAGTCACTTCACTTAAAATTTGAAGTGATTCATGAATGATAATTCATTAATTAAAGGGATATTTATATTTCATATTCTGTATTAGGGTTTAATTAGAAAACATATAATCATTTATGATTGCACAAAGTTTTATCTTCATATTTGAAGTTTTTAATTAATTATTTATATCCTAACTTCTTCAAATTTTATTATTAATAATGTATGAATTGGTCTTATATACTTTTATTATAATTATAAATATATAATTTATTTCCTAATAACTTAAAACACTAAGTATAAAATTAAACATAAATATCTCTTAATTAAATAGGTGCACTTAGAATTTTGTGAGTCCAACCTTTTGGCCTTGGCTTCTTACTGTGAAAGCTCCATATCACAGCTTAATTTACACACCATGTCAAGATATTAAAGAAAATGTGGCACTACACACTACAAGCTAGAAAAAAAATCTATTGCGATGACATCTCATGTCGTTTCTAATATATATGGTCTAAATTGACGACACGTGTCATCACTAAATATAGTACGTTGTCGTTATAGGGTTTCCTGGTTCGCGTGGCAAAATTTTGGCACAATATTTTTTTCTCGGGAATACTATTACGACGACATGTTGTCGCTAAAGAGATTTATGTCATTGTAAATTTTGTTATATTTTTTAGACAAAATAAGGCACTAAATTTTCTCGCATAAATTTATATGTCATCATTGTAGAGATATATTTCACCGCTAAATTTTATTATTATTTTGAGAAAAAAATTAGGCGAGCAAATTTTCCATAAAAATTTATAGTTACGATAAATATCATCACTGTAGAGATAAATTATCGTCTCTAAATTTTTTTTGGTCTTTGAAGTAAAATTAGATTGTGAAATTTTCTGTACTATCCCATAGCTAGCGACGGCATGTATAGACTAAAAAATCTAGTTTACAATGACGATATTTTTAAGCTACAACGAAGATATTTTTAGACTATTGGCACATACATGTTTTGAGTTATATATTTTTAATATATTAAACATTATCTATAAGCATTTGCACGAATGCATAAAGTTTATAAAGCGAAGTGATTGATCATATTGCATGGGAATCGCTTAGGTATATATAAGCCCAACTGAAACAAACAATATTGATGAGATTGACTATATATAATATATATTAATATGAAGCCAAATATATCTATGCATGGTGTTTAAACCACCCATTTCATGTATGTCCCCACTCACTTAAAATCTTATAATTAAAGCATGATGGAAACATTGCAACAACGTAATATTGTTGCAAAAATCGGAAAAAAATCACTTGTAAAAAATTTAAGTCGTAGATATAGGACTATAGTTTATGATATGATACTTTTTCAATAAAGAAATAAATGGTTTAAGAGTTTAAAGCCACAGCTATTGAAATACCAGAACTTCAAAAATTTGAACCTGTATTAATTTTAAATATATAGAATATTTTAAATAAGGTATTTTAAACATTTTTTTTTATTAAGAGAATTTTGAATATAATTCTTGTTTAGTTCATTCTAAATAGAGTTTTTGTAAAAAATTGTTCTACACCCTACCCAACTTTTTTTCAAATCATATTATATTTTTCTAAAATTCTCCTAAAATCCGTTTTTTTCTTTATTCTTACTATTATCTTATTCTGGACATCACCTCCTTTTATATTATCTTACCATATTTTATTATCTTACACACTTAAACCATATCACATTTTATATTATATTATTAATATCCCTATCACATTTAACATAAAATATTATTTTTTTCATATTATTTTATTATTAAAACTCAATAATCCATCACTTTTTACATAAAATTATTTTTTAATCTCTTAGATTCCACTTACTTTTACCAAAAATTTTAAAATCCTGTTCAAAAAATTATCCCAATATTTTATTATAAAAATAGTGGGGTCCACATCATAAATATAATTTTATAAAAAGTGATGGGACCCCTCCCCTACTCAAAAAGACTCGTTAAAAAAAAAAAGCTTCACCGGCGGCGGGCAAAAAGTAAAAAAAATAAATAAATTTAGAAGTTAAAAAGAGCGGCTTGTCTTTGACAGAGAAAAAAAATGTTATAATTTTTTTTGACTTCCAATTGTCAGAGCGGCTTATCTTTGTCAAGAGTGGCTTATCTTTTACAATTTTTTATCTGGGTTAGCACTATAAGAAAAAAAAAAAGTCTATAGCGACGACCTAGCTATAGGGTCAACTCTATAGCGACGACATTATATGTCGTCGCTAACTGGGTCTATTTCGACGACATATATCGTCGCTAAATATGGGTCCTCGTTGCTATAGGGTTTCCTTGTTCGCAGAAAATTTTTGGTGCAATTTTATTTTATTTATTTATTTATTTTCGGGAAGACTATAGCAACATGTCATTGCTAAAGGGTACCAAGTTGTCACAAAGTTTGTTATATTTTTGAAGAAAAATTATGTGCTAAATTTTCCCACACAAAATCTATAGATATGAGTCCTTGTCGCTATAGGGTTTCCTTGTTTGCGGAAAATTTTTGGCGCAAATTTTTTTTTTCTTTCCGGGAAGACTATAGCGACAACATGTTATTGCTAAAGGATACCAAGTCGTCACAAAGTTTGTTATATTTTCGAGGAAAATTAAGTGCTAAATTTTCCCGCACAAAATCTATATATATGAGTCCTCGTCGCTATAGGGTTTCCTTGTTCGCAGAAAATTTTTGGTGCAATTTTTTTTTTTTGGGAAAACTATAGCGACAACATGTTGCTGATAAAGGGTATCAAGTCGTCACAAAGTTTGTTATATTTTCGAGGAAAAATTATGTGCTAAATTTTCCTACACAAAATTTATAGCAACGACATATGTCATTGCTATAGAGGTGATATCTTGCTGCTAAATTTTTTGTTCATTTCTAGGGAAAATTAGGCAGGCAAATTTCCTGCAAAAATCTATATGACGACATATGTCATCCCTATAAAGATAAATTGTCACCCCTAAAATTTTTTTGGTCTTCGAGGTAAAATTAAGGCAGTGAAAGTTTATGTACCAACTTATAGCGAAGACATTTTTAGGCTATAGCGAGGATCCGTGTCGCCGCTATAGGCTCGGCTGTTAAATTCGGGCAGAACCCTTTTCTTCCTCATTTCTCATCTCCTACCCCCTTTAGCTTCGTCGCCCCTGCCACTGTTCTACCGCCGCCACCCAACCCCTTCCTCTAGATTGTTTGTTTTCCCCACTTGTTGGTATACCTTTCTAACCATGTATTTAAGATTTTCTTTGGATATATATATATATATTGACAAACAAACAGTAAATTTTCCATTAAGAAATAAATCTACATACAAAAGTACGAAGAAAATGTGTAAAGACACGTACAACTTTAGACATTAGGTTAATTAAACCATCGTCGTTAATACAAAATCAATTTAAACCCAACCTGAAAATTCTGACAAGATCTTCAACTGAAAGCATATTGTGGACCAATAACGCCAATGGCTGTGGAAAACTTGAGATTCCTGGACTTTGCCATCTTATAAGATGGAATAAAACCATAATAGATCTAAATCTACTACCTTGGACAAACATTTAAGTAGAACGACTACCACCATATCCATAAGGATAGGTGGACAAATTCCAAACAATATAAAACACAAACACAGAACACAAGAGGTGGAACGACCATCCTTATTACAAATCACAAATAAACAGAAGACAAACAGAAATACACAAAACACCACAGACACACATATAAATACAAACAACAAAGCTAAAACAGAGAAACAAAAACAAAAGGGAATCGAGAACTGAGCCGCTACCGCCAGCATATGAGGTCCACTCGCCGCCGTTGCCGGCCTCCGCTCACCACACAGGCTCGGTTAAAAGGCGTGCAGCCCCGCAACTTACCCTGACATCGAGTTCGGCCCAAATCGGCATTCCGACGTGCCTTGGGCGCCTTCTGAAAGTTCCGGCCTAACTGTCATCTTCCGCTCCAAATCCAGCGTTGCAGTCGCCTTGGGGCCGTCACCTCCATCAGATTCGGCCTCCTTGCGTGCCTAGCCGTTGATCCCCGAGAAATAAAGGCTGGGCGGCTGACAACGTGCCTTGGCTCGTCGCCAAACT
>WUAT03009886.1:0-21453 GCA_010015005.3 Ulmus americana
CCAAACCTTGAATTGGACATATGAGGGTTTCATATATAGAAAGATACAATGTCAATGATATAGCTTGAATATATGATCCGTAGTTAATGGAATAAAGCTGGACACTTTATTCATGTCAATATTGCAATGAATCTATATCCCGTTGGGGAGATAGTTTATCTTAGCTGTCAGAGTTAAACTCTAAGATAGATACATTAATGTATATCCTAGTGATGGATTTACATTGGGTTGGGACCTCAAGTGGAATTGATTTAAAATATCCATTTGATATCAATTCACTTTAATAATCATACATGTATTTCATCTTAATCCTAAAATGAATTCATGCCTTTGTGTTTGCAACTTATATCTTTTGATATACTAAGGATGAAGCCAATATGATAGAAGGTTAATATTCCTGTATGTTAGGCCAGTCTTGTAGAAATATTAGAGATGTGCCCACACACACATTGGTTTGGTGGATTGAGGATAGAAAATAAGACTAGTTGGTTGAGGCTTTTCAAGGTGCGATTCGGTCTGCAAGAGGTAATTAATCATTTTTCATTTATTGTATCTAGCATCATGATTGGATCCTATTTTGTTTTAATTTTTTTAAAACCCCCTTTTTGTTGTGTATTTGATTATTAATTTTCCAACATATTCAACTATACATTTTTCAAATAAAACAAGTATAACAATATAATCACGATTCGTTCAAAAGCCGCCTATTACCGTAACTATCAAATGCCATAGTGATCTTTCCCAATAGTAAGTACTATATATATATATGTCAAAGCTTATATAATGATGGTTTGTTCAAAACCTGGCTATTACCATAACTATCAAATGCCATAGTGATCTTTCCCAATAGCAATTACTATATATATATATATGTCAAAGCTTTTGCGTTGACATATATATAGTACTCGCTAGCAGAAAATATTACTATGACATAGGATAGTTACGTTAATAGTCATCTTTTGACATTACGGTTGACTAGCCGTTCTTGGTTCTTCTCGACTTGTCTCAGGCATATTTTGGCGGCACGTTTTCTGGTAGTGTTCATCTTGCCCGCACTTTGTGCACTTGTACTTCTGCTTTGGCAACTCACTAGATGAACGATACATATTGTTCTTAGGCCTTTCTCTCTTGCGTTGTTCCTTCAAATTTGGTGGCAAGACTGTCACTTCCCGAATCTCATATGGGATTTCCCAATTTGACTAGGATGAAAGGGGATATACAGAATCTTCATAAGCAAGCATTCCAATACTCCACACTGTAGTACAGTGAGCAACAATCATAAAACTTATTTTTCGCAATTTCACCAGCCGCCCTTAAAGCATGCGCACATGGAATCTTTTCCAAGTCAAACTTCTTATAAGTGCAAGTCATCCATTGAAAGTCAACCAATGCATTGTAATACCCACCTTGGATGACCCATTCATTTGCATTAATTCGTGTAGGTGCCAAGTTGCCGGCTTCCACCCAAAGAAGATGTAGATTTTTCTCGCACTCTAGTGTAAGTGGTGATATCAAACTCTAAGCCTTTTCATGTCCCTCGAAACCACTCCACTATATTCTCCATTGTTGTGTCGAGTAATAATAGTAGGGGTATTCTTTAGCTTTTTTCAACGTTGAGTTTAGAGACTCAAGTATGTTAGTAGTCATGATATTATACCTTTCGCCCTCAAACATTGCCCTTGCCCACTTTTCAATGCTCACTTGATTTGAAAGGTACTCATGCACATGCAGATACCTCCATTCCAACTTGGAAAACCTAGCCCTAAATGCTGAAAACTTATAAGCCTCTATAGCTTGGTTAAAAATGGTGTTGACACCTTTACTCTTAAACCGGTTCTTCAAACTCTGTCCAATGTGGAAGTAATATGCACCATAAATTGCTTGCGGAAAGACGGTTGCCGCCTTTTTCTGGATGCTTGGGTGTTTGTCGAAGATAAAGACCAAACTATCAGGTTCGCCGATAACATCCTTGAGCTGACTAAGAAACCAGCTCTAGACTCATCCCTCTCTGAATCTACATTGCCCCATGCAATGGGATAACAATTGTAGTTACCATCCTGACAAGTTACAACCAACAAGGTTCCCTTGCATGTAGACTTCAAAAAGGTACCTTCCAAACCAATCACTCTCTGCATGCAAGCAAATCCCTATATTGCTATGCCGAGAGCTATTAAAAAAATTTGAATTTCTTATTATCATCAACCTTATATGAGTGAAAGTTCTCGGATTCTTCTACTTCAACATGTGATAGTAGGACAGGAGAAATGGAAAAATTTCCTCAAGCGAACCCCTAATAAGGGAATGCACATACTGCCTCTCATTCCAACCCTTCCAATAACTAAACACTGCCTTTAAAATTTCATGAACAAGGTTCACAAAGACTCTAGAGGTCGGTCCTTTGGAGACACCTATATATTACGACTTAAATTTCTGCCTAATCACCCTGTAAATTGCTTGCCGGTGGTTTATATTGCGTCTCACTAACGAACAAATGTGAGCTCTGTAGTACTTTTGGATGATAAAATAACTTGAATTCGGTAATTTAAAGCCATGTACCCGCCACTTGCAGTTCTTGTTAATGCATTCCGCCACATACAGTCACTTATTTGATTTCACCAATATGTACTCAACGTTACCATGCATTGCTACTTTGTGGAACTTGGCTTGCAACTCATCATTTGTCTCAAACATTTGGTTAATCACCTGTCGGGAAAGGAAGCATCTGATGATTACCTGCTTACTTCATTATAGGGAATCGATCCAACTTCTTTAGGAAAAGGTAAGTCCAGCATTGATCCCTCATCGGCAACCACAGAGCTCCCCTTCTGGCACTTGAATCATTAAACTACATTCATCTAATGTTTCCATTTCCAAGTTATGCCAGTCCAAAAATAGATCAAGCCATAAATAAGCATCGTAACATTATCGTCATTTTCTTCGTCTTCCACAATCTCTTCATCTTTATCGTCTTCCTCCTCGTCTTCTTCTTTTTCATCTTTCACTACCTCTTCCTCGACATATGCTAATTTATCAACCGGTGGCTGTAAGTTGTTGACAAATTTATTGTTGCTCTCCATATAACCCTCAACAACAACTTGTTGGATTGTTAATTAATATTATCGTGATAACGCAGTAAAATGAAATTTAATTTTTTTTAACAACCTACAGGATCATCAAACACAAGCTAAGAAACAAATAATCACCAAAACGAGTTTTAAATAATTACCATTGTAGACGTGGTAAATTAAAAACTCTCATTCCTTCGTTCTTTGACCCTTGAATGTCATTGCAAGGAGATCCTATCTCAGTAGATTCAATACCAATCGATCTTCTCGATTATTCACCTTTTCAAGGAGCAAACATATGTGTGGGCATCCTGATCTAAACTAAGACTCTCAAATAATAGTTGGACAATTTAGGTATTTGTTTTCTCTCAATTTTTAGAACTCTTCTGAAAACTCTAAATCACTCACTGTATGACTCATCACAATTAATGCTTGACTTAGGCTATTTATAACACTGAGACTTTTATCTAATCAGGAATACTAGTTTGTCAATAATTGCACTTTAGTCAATCTTAGAGAAAATTACAGATTCCTACGAATTTTGTTCTCGACCCAACTCAAAAAAATCATATCCTATTCTATTCTCCAAAATTCTCAAAAAATTGTTATTTTCTCTGTTCTAACTATTATTTTATTTTATTCTATTATGTGGACCTCACCACCTTTTACATCATCTTACCATATTTTATCATTTTACACACCTAAACCATATCATCTTTTACATCTTACACACTTATACCCTACCACCTTTTACATTATATTATTAATATTCTCACTACCTTTTACATAAAATATTATTTTTTTCATATCATTTTATTATTAAACCTCAATATCTTTATTAACTTTAACAAAAATTATTTTTTAATCTTGTATACTCTACTTATTTTTATCAAAAATTTTAAAATTCTATTTAAAAAATATCCTACTCAAATTATCAAAATTTTGTTTAAATCACATGTCAAACAGGGCATTATATAAGTACCCTTTAACAGGCCCAATATAAGAATATAAGCCCAAACATATATGGTCCCCTTTATTCACAAAGGTGCGACATGCGTGTGTGAAAAAACAATTAAACTCTATACGCCACGTGTAAGCCTCACGTCGGTTGACTCTGCAAATTTTGCTAACTGGTGCAAATCCTCTTGTTTCATCTTCAACAGCTATCGTCGTTTACACTATTCCAAATTTCAAAAATTTAAAATCGGCGTGATGTTTCAAGTGTCGACCCATTTGCCGCTTATTTAAACCTTTCTCTTTGTTCAATTTGGCATTTGATTTTCATTTTGCCAAAGAAATTCTCATAAACAAACACTCGCCACCATAGCCCCATTGAACCTCAGGCCACGCTCTGTCGCTCTTTCCCTTGAACCATTGAACCTCTTTGGAGATGTCATTGGTAGATTCCGATGCGTGTAATAAGGATAACAGCCTCGAGGGCTGGGCTCGACTCAAACCGCTCACCATTGATGTTGGATTGAAGTTTCCCCTGTCCATATTTGTACGTGATGTTCTACACCTCTTCAACATTTCTCTCTATCAACTACCCATCAATAATTGGAAAATCCTTCTTAGTTTGGAGGTGATTAAAGACGTTCTTGGCGCTAAGATCAGAGATTGAGTTGCCGTTCTCGGGCGTGTTTGGTGCACGACAAGGGTCCGATGTTATCTGATGAATCTGCTTAGCTCTGCTGACTGTTTTGACTTCAATCGGCTGCTAGTTGATACTCGTACTGTCAAAAAGTGCCAGAAATAACCGGCAGTTAGTGCTTGGGGTACCCCATATTCTTTTGGGTATCACGCCTATCTTCTTTTCACCTCCTACGAATTCTTTTAGATATCCCCTATCAAGGAGTGCTTAAATGTTGAGCTTCAGAAGTCTGCAGTCCTCGGTGTTGTGCCCTACGTCCTTGTGATATGCATAGTACTTGCTAGAGTCTCTCTTGACAGTGGGATTCTAAGGAGAGTCGGCGTCTTCCAATATGGTTTATCCTCGTTCAATTGTATAATGTGATGCACGTAAGAATTGAAAGGAGTTAGGTTTTTAAACATCATGTTTCAATTTGCTAAGGCTTCGTTCGGGAAGAGGAATGGAGAGTTGGAGGGAGAGAGAGTTTAGAAGAGAAAGAAAATGAGGACATTGGTTCTTTTTTATGTTGTTTGGTGAAATAGGAAGGAAAGAGTATGAGATTTTATTACTTTGTTTGGTATTAGAAAGAAAGATCGAAAGAAAACTTGATATTTATTTATATAATTACCAAAATAACTTTTTATATTTTTTGGTAAAGTATTATGATTTTTTAATATATTTTTTATTAGTTTTTTAGTATAATTTATTTAATTCAAGTTTTTAAAATATATCTTGTCATATTTTTATTAAATAAGTACATATAAATATCTTTATTTATACATATAATATTTTATAATTTTATTATATTACTCTTTTAATATAATTTATTAAAAAATATATATAACTTTTCAAAAGTAAAAATAAATTGGAGAGAAAAATTAAATTATAAAAGAAAGTAATAAAAAAGAATTGAGAGAGTTGAGAAAAAATAAATATAATTAAAAAAAAATCACAAAAAAAATTATATATAAAGAGAAAAAAAGTATAAAAAAAAAAAGTTAAGGGCAAAATAGTAATTTTTTAGGCTCACATCCTCCTTCCACTCCAATTCATTCAAAAGTGGAAAGAGTCCATTTTTTTACTGTTTTGTGAGCCCTAGGGAGTGCAACTCTCCCTCCCTCTCTCTTTCCTTCTTCAACCAAACAAAGGATTACTACACTATCTTCCTTACTTTCCCTCTACCCCTCTCCATCCCTTCACCTTTCCATCCAACCAAACAAAGGGTAAGTGTTGAGAAGTACTTTGAGATATGCTCTCAACTTTGAAAAAAGACAACCATACTGCTCGACAAGGTACTGAGACAAGCAGTCATGGGTGAGGCAACCCTGCTTGGCAGGGTACCGAGCTATCCAACACTAGCATGGAAGCCTTACTTAGCAGGGTGTCGAACTGTCCCACATGGGCTCGGCAGGGTGTCGAGCTATCCATTACGGGCACAGCAGCCTTGTCGACATGGTACTGCACTATCCTGCACATGCGCGATAGCCCCAGCTCGGCAGGGTGCCGATCTGTCTTTCAAGGGCATGATAGCATATGCTTGGCATGGTACCAAGCTTTCATGCACTTGTGTAGTAACCTATTCGACAGGATGTTGAGCTTTCCCGCACGGGCTTGGCAGGGTTCAAGTTGCCCAGCATGAGCTCGGTAACCCTGCTCGGCAGGGGTTCGAGCTTCCCATGCAAGCGCGATAACCTTGTTTAGTAGGGTACCAAGCCAACTGAGGTTCACGAGCCTTCTTTTGAGCTTGGACTGTGGGGTACGAAGTATGCGGCTTGCCTAATTGCCAAGTTGTAATGTTGAGCTCGACTGTGGATAATCCCATGACTTAGACATCATATCATGGAAAGTGACGTTGTCGAGATGAAACTCTAGCATGCCAGCCTGACACAGTCTAGGCAAAACTCTAGCAAGCTAGCCTTGCAAGTAAAGTTACCAACCCGATGTTGACTTGGTCAATGTAACGTCATTGCGTGATAATGCGGATGCCACCTCAGCAACAATAAAAATCCCCATAACAAGCTTAATCTTTAACTAATTCCCTGAAATTTCGCTAACTAAATCCACATCATCACTTATTAAATCGCCTTTCTTCCTTTTGACTCGAATAACTATTACGTCTGAAGCAACCTATTCCCTTATGCGCTTAGCTTATCAACCGAAGCACCTTTTGAAGCTCCTAAATGACGTCGCATCCTTTCCCTTTAATCCTTACTTTCGGGGTAAATTTAATGCCACGTTGTGCCCTCAAATGTCCGCCACGTGTTCTTTGAAAAATACTCTCAAACAATAACTATAATAACATTATATTCATGTAACCAAATAACAAGTATTCGTTGAAGATTAAAAAAGATAAAAAAAAGTAAAGTTTATAGTAAATGTGTTTGTCATTTAAGGATTTTATGAGTTGTTTTTCTTGTCATTAGACTAAAATTAAGAGTGTTACAATCATTAATTTCAATGTACTTTAGGGTTTTCATGTATATTTAATTAAAAATAAAGGTTTATAATGATATTTTCCATAACACAAGATTATTTTTTAAGGTAACTGATTTCATTAAACAAAGAACAACGTACATCGTACGATCACACGAAATTGAAAAACAATACAAAAGTATAGTTTCTCGTAACATCAACCCCCAACACAATCAAGATAAATAACTACTTAGGTTCAATAAATATCGAAGGGATTTGTCATGTACTGGGGTCTTCATCTAGGATAAAACCTTGAAGAACCACCATAAACGTGCACATAATTCAAACACAAATTTGGCTCGTTCCAACTCTATTCTTCTTCATGCAGGTAATCCAATATAATCAAAATTGGAATTTATGCATATAAGAATAGGTACTAGCAACCGCCATAAGCGGACAACAAACAACCCCTAAAGATCCAATGAAAAAATTCTCAACCTGAAAATGGTCAAGGGAACTTATTGTATAAGAACAAATAAACACAAACGAACACAACACAACATAAAACAACAAAGCAAAATCAAAAATTGCAAAAACCACCAAGAAACCACCCGCATCCTCCTCAAGAGTTGCCGAGAAAACCTCAAGTCTGAGCTTTCCATCAACCAACACCCACATCCTCCTTGAAAGCTGTCAAGAAGCCCTCAAGTATGAGCTTTCCATCAACCACCACCCACTTCCATAAGCTTCCATACCTCTACCTTCCACGGTCCATCAGATCACAACCCGACATTGGTCGAAAACCACCAAAACCAAACCCTTTCTTTCACTCCCTTCCTCCCATGCTCCAATGAAGCCACTTGCCCAAGCGGCGAAGGATACCCACCCTACTACCCCAAATCCGGCAAAACCAATATCCGCCTCACCAGATCCAGAACTGACAGATCCATGTCCAAACTCTCAATTCCATAAAAAAAAAACCACCAAATCCGATGAACTTGCTTGCCAAACATTATCCTTCCTTGACAACTCTGACAATTCTGCTAGCTCGAAACCTTTACAACCTTCTGAAGACCCCTCCCTTCCATCATCTCCCCACCCTTGCAAACCCCAAGATCAGCTAACCCCCAGGCCAAGACAACAACCGCCACATCAAAACACATTGCCAACGTCTTGGCTAACGATAGCAATCACTTCCCCTCTCTCATGCCCTGAGCACTTCAAAAAATAGACTATTGTTTCCATAACCCAAAGTTATTCGTGATTAAAACAGATAACCCAAGGGAATAAAATGAGACTTTCCCTAATAGAAAATATTAACCCTAACAGCAACAAGCTAAAGAAATAGAAATATTGACTACCCACTCTGCAACTTTGAAGATAAATTCTAGCAAAATATTTTCCAGGAGACAAGGATTCCATTCAAAATAATTACATATCTTTAAACTGCATCTACACAAAGTATGTTAAAACAAAACATCACCTTCACTCACGGTATCATTACTAAACTCTCTTGAACTTTCGACGGGACAAAATAGTTGCTGTCATATGTCCGGCTTTCAACATAGACAGCTACACATATACACCAGTCAAAAGTATACTAAAATGCTTAGCTTGTGATTGCTTAGATCTCCATATTTTCAGACACAGGGGCGGTAATCTTCAACCTGGAAGAAAATAATGAACAGTATTACTCCAACAAATTCTCCATCTACAAAAATACGTGGGAAATAACTTCAATGTAGCAATTATTCGGCAAACAAATTTTCATCATTGTCCAAACTTACAAATAGGCCATATAAGCTCCTAAAAGTAAGAGTTTCCCTTGTTTTATACTCTGCTAAATGCTCAATAACACCAAAATTTAATTCTGTTCATGTTTAATTGGCTTTTGTTTCCTTGTTTTTAACTAAACTAGATGTCGGAAAAACAGGAATGAAAGGAAACAAGGGAAATCTAACAATGTTACAAGTAAAACATACTTTCCCATCTCCAAATGAGTGTACCCATAAATTATAAACACTAAATTTTCAAATTTATAGAAAAAATGAGCAAATTGTAGTATGAGACAAACAAGTTTCTAATGTATAAATTATATGCCAACATTCAGCAACAAACCTTGTAATCCCGATCCAATTTTCTAATAGCAGCCTTCATTGCGTAGAACGTCAATTTTTTCACCTGTTTCAGTAACACACAATTTAGATTATACAGAGAAGTCCAAGTAAATGTTTATCAAAAAACTATGTTTCATTATGTTACTGCAGGCCTGACATTAGGTTCTACTTCGCGTCAAACATTATATTAGTATAACCACGAAACTTTACATTAGCCTTAATTCTTCACTTGCCATGATCTAAATATGCCAATATCAAATAGCAAAATGATAATCTTAAAAAATATATCTAAGCCAACATACCTCCAATGTGTCTTCATTAGCCCTATGATTTGCAGGAAGTTTTCGAAACTCTTCAGTCAAACGAAAGCACTCACTAACATTTTCAGGTGACACAAAGTCAAGTGCAACCTTTATGCATGACTGCAGAGTTTTCCAAAAAGAAAAATAACAATTAGGGCACAAACAACTTTTACTTTCAGAGATCCTCAAGGGAAAGGCATTGAACAGCATACACCCATTCACTTACAGACATTTATATATTTGATGCACGAAAATAAATTTATGAATCCAAATCAAATTTTATACATCGTAGACAGAGCAAGAGCAAAAATTAATATACTTGTCAATCCTACCCTTCTAAACATGGGGTTGGTGCAATAAAGGTTGGTTTTTCTGCTAAGCCATTCACAGTTCCAATTAGGCAAGTCAGAGAAATTATACTGTGGAGGCACACATTCGCTACTAGTTGCCATACATGGTTTGAAGTGTAGATGCAACAACAAAAAAAAGGCTCTCGATGCAAAAATTTGTAATTTCCACATTTGGCCATTAGAGGTTTTATTCTAAGAAGAGGCAAATGAGGCCTAATTTTTTCAAACCTCAGGTCATTACTTAAGCACATAAGCAAGCTAACTAATTATTTTAATTTTTTATATCTAATTCTAAGCCAATTTTCTTGAAAAGCCCATAAAAGCCAATAATCATGGGCTGGAGGTCATGGCTTAATAAGAAAACTGCAAAAAAAGTCTATCCTAACAAGTCTTTAAAAGAGTTACTATATTGTATAGAGATCGAAAAAACGAAGATGGAAATAGGTGGCAATCACCTAAAATTTCTATCAACGCCATAAAAGAATTTAAATCAAGGCCAACTAATTTAGCATACTTTTTGCGATGCTAAAAGAGTAGAATATAAAATCATTGTTGGCTCAAGCTTTTTGGAAAAGTGGTTTGTTAACATAGTATTAGAGCAGAACGTAGTATGTTCAAATCCTCATATTTTCAGTCTCCGTTTATTCAGCATGTGATGAGCATTATGTCTCAAGTTTCTTATTGTTCCCATGTTGGGCTTGTCCACACAAACGTTTGCCCATTGTTCATCGTTCAGGGTATAAAATTATAAACATCCTTAATGAAAGTGTCAATAGTACATATCTAGGGAATCATAGGAATATAGAAATAAAAAATCATGGAAACTACAGAAATTTTTAATTATCCTTTTGGATATGCTAAAACAATCACAATCAAACAGTTTTTAAGGGGGAAAAAAAAATTTGTCATATAACGAACATCTAGTGTAATTATGGTATATTATGATATAAATAACTCTTTAAAAGTTAAATACTAAGGAAAAAAAAGGGTTAGAAACATATTTTTCGTATCGAGTAGAATGCGTTTCTATCTTAGGGTACCATAACATTTCCAACATGGTATTCATGATTCTTTTACAAGCATGGAAGTGCTAACATAATGCTATTATAAACTATCTAGACAGGGACCAGTACTTAATTCAATTTTAAATAATTATAAGACTTTATGGTATCACATCTAAATAAATTTATTGCAATAAAATTAACATGAAGACAAAGCTCATAAGAAGAATTTAGATCAAGTAAATGATATTTAAAACTTAAAAGATTGGACACTTGTATAAGCACCAATGTTCTAGTCAAACTCTAAAGGCATATATTAATTCAGAAAACAGATAAAAACATGTGAGATTAGATTATAATGATTGCAAAAAATGTATAATTAATTTCCCAAGAAAATAGATATATTTATATAATACATTTTGGTAAAATAAAAATGAAGGAATTTCAATTATAATCATTAGTTTACCTTCAAGTTTCTAACTTGGTAAGGACAGCCAGCAGGAATAAAAATAGCATCACCAAGTTGCTGTATAAATGTCCATGGTTCGATTCCTATTATAGAACATACAAGCATATATTCATATGGATAACACAAATGAATCCAAACGACAGTCATAGACATAAAAGGAACTAACCATATTCCTTCTTCAGCTTCTTCTTGTGCTCCATGGTCAAGTAAAAAGTTTGGTCATGTATTGGGTGAGTAACCTATAGTAATAAAAAAGGAAATAAAGAATGAAACATAAGCATTCCTACTTACAGAGGAGCAAACATGAAATGTGTTTCTAGTTTCGGCAACAAGTTAGATGGCATACAATTATGCAAGTGGAAAGTGAAAATAAAGGTTAGTGCATTGCAAAATTATCCTGTAATATTGTACTTGTATCCAGCTAGGAAAAATTCAATAGGATCAAGAAACAGTCAATACCATAGATAGTTTAGCTTGTACTACCCCATTCAAAATTTGATTAGAGCACCAGATCAAAATATATATATATATACATATATGTTAGAGTATCCTCAAAGAAAATGCTAATGCCAATTTTGGCACTAAAATGCTATATTAAAAATATTGCATTGCAAAGCATGTGACCAATAATGACTCGTTATATTTCAAAATGCTACAAAACTACACAAATTAACAATTTTGTCATTTACTAGTAAACGACAGATAAATTGAACCCAAAAGCATACAAGTCCCATATTTTCAAACAATATAGCATATGCCAAATATTGTGCAAGCTTTTGGCATCGCATTAGAGAGGGTAAAATGTAATCAACGACCAAAATTTGGCATTACATTAGAAATTACTAAAAGTTAAGCTCCAACTATTTGAAGTCATTGTTGATTATTTATCAAACAATAGACATACCAACTCAGTTAAAGAACCAAATCTTATGTTTCACCAAAGCTAGAACATTTTGGTGATTATTCAACAAAATTCCTTGTACGGTTAGAAAACCAAATACAGCAATCTCATTTAGACATGCAGGAGCAGTGCCAAGATGATTGATAATTAAAGGGAATAACTAGTCCTTTTTCTATGCGTGGTTTTGAAAAATGACCATTTTTTTCAATACTTTCCTCTATGTCCCTTTTCAGTATGGTCAGTTGATGACTTACCTCGGACTTACTTATTATTTAGATATAGGTCAAGTCACGGACTGACCAAGCTATAAAGGGAGATTAAAAAATATATATTTGAAAAAAGTGGACAAGTTTTCAAATTTTTTTTTTTTTTTTTGACAGTTTTCATTAAAGGGACCAAAAATGGGACTAGGTAGAACTTTCCTAATTAATATTTATGTTTAAAAAATCAAATACTGCATAAATGTAAAGAAGTATAACAGGAATCATAAAGCAATAAACCATTTGATTTATCAGATTTATAAATAAAAATCAGAGAATCTTGTGATTACTAATTTACTACTGACTAGGCAATTACCTGCTCTACTGGGCAGCAATAAGTATGCCTGAATTCCCTGCAGTGCTTTTTCAGATAATCCTCCAGCTTAGGAACATCCTGTCTCCGGAAAATGTCCCACAGAGCACCTCCTTCAGCTGCTTCTAAGTCTTCCAACTTATGATCCCCGACTTCATGACCAAAATGCCTCTCATCTGCAGCCTTGTTAGAAGACCGACCACCATGCCTCTTACGTTTGACAACATTGTCCACAGCAACGTAGTTACCAAAAATTTCTCTTTGGTCTTGCTTCCTGTGCCTTTCTTTCAGCTTTTCTATAGCAGCAAGATGTTTAGAATCAAGGTTGATCTCAGCAGTATGAGTTAGAACATTCACCTGAAACATCATATAGAATAAAGAGTGTTGACATTAAGAGGATATAAAAAGGAGTATTATATTTTAAGCCCTTATACTGTCATAGGAATATATTACACCAATCAAGTTCTTCAAAAGATCAAATTAAAAACTATATCTGATAAGAAGAGCAAGAAATAGAATTACAAATAGTAAAAACCTTAGCATGCAAAATTTAAATTAGGAGTTTAATGTTTTTCATGCCTTGAAATCAGAAAATAACAAATCATGACTCATTAATAGAAAGGGAAACTGTGTAGGAACCCAATATATGATGCAAAAGGGCAAACAAGAGCTCAGAAAAAATAAAAGTTCAAAATTATAACCACCAATTCTAAGTAAATCAAACTCTATATAATATCAATTCTCAGTATTGAAGTCACAAATCTGATCATGCATACATCACCCATGAAGGTAAAAGAATATCAGAACATTGAATCAACATGTTGACTGACTACAAGCATAAAAGTATGAGGGCCCACAATTTACAATTGCCAACAATTCTAAAGCTTAAAAGATTTGATGTGATTCCCACGGAACAAGATTATGTAATAAATATAAAAATTCAACCTGGTACTTTTAACTTAACCATTTTTGCAATTACCTTATTATCATATTGCCCATTTGGAACAGCTATTAGCAGTAGAAGATATGACAATATAGTTATTTGGGTAACAACTCAAACAAAAGATACAAAAAAGCATTCAAATGACGCTGGCATTCACGAAACGCCAGCAAGCACAAGATAATCTGGTTCATGTCTGTACTTCCTTTCAAACTCTGACAAGTACCATTTTAAGTACATTAGAAACTAGAACAATAGTTAGTTAAACTCCAACATGCAGATTCCATGACCAAAAATAGATATGATGCAGTACTTGAACATACCGTGTCAGCCTTTCCAGAATGAAGCTTGGTAACAGAATCGCCACGTCCAAGCTCCTGGGAAACACCGTAAGCAATATCGGTCTTAGGCTCCATTACTGGATTGACAGAAAATGGCATTTTGACAGCTATGTTTAGAATGCCATTATTAGGATTTGTATATTCCTTGAATGGCAAGCAAGATATGAACTCAGCACCATGACGTGGCAGACGCTCCTCAAATCGAATAGATGGTGGCCAATCTTTCAATTTAAGTATCCGAGGCCAATTTTCACGATCAAACCAACCCTTTACATATCCAGTAAAAAATTGGTGGATATTAATATCTGTCTGCATACAATTGAAATCACATTAGCAAATGACCTCTCTAATGCAGTGACAAGATGCATTCAGTTACATAAAATAAAATAAAATAATGGAAAATGAAGAATAAAAATATCGTAGGATAAACCTTTAAAAAAACAAAATAAAAAATAGTACAAACAGTTTCATTGATATTAAGAGACCAACATATCTAGAGACAGGACATGGTTAAAAAAAAAAATTCAATCAGAAAATTTGATTTGGAAGATAGAAGATAAAAAATAAAAGGCAATATTGAAGCTCTATGAAAAAAAGTAATTAAAAAAGTTTAAGCTGCTGATAACTCTGTAGTCTCAAAAGCAAGTGTTTTTGTTTAAACAAATACTTCGGTCAACCAATTTTGATAACTTTTTCATCTCCAATTAATATATATATATAAATTGTATGGACAAAAACAACAAAATAAAGTTGGATCATTTAAATCTAATCATGTGGAGGAAAGTGGCAATTATAAAAATCAACCCTAAAACTATAATTACTTATGTGGAAAAAAATATATATACTTCATGACACTCATTAGTCCAATGACTATGTAACATCTACTTTTATTGATACAGTGCACTAGAAGTAGGATTTTTAAAGCATCACAAAATTTTAAACCCTAGGCTAAAAGAATGACACAACCCATCATCACGTTTGTCTACATCACATTCTTACTAGAACTTGAAAAGTGAAACAAGCTATAAATGAAGCAGAACTTATCCCCCATCCCACATCAAAAAGTAAAAATGAACAAATAAAACAGTAATAAATAAGAAAATTAGAAGAGCAACAAAAATCCTGATTTATTATCTAGTGAAACCAGAAGATAGACGGCACAGCTGACCTCACACCAATTCAAGCAATCAATGGCCTTGAGATCCAACTGTTTATCGTGCTTTGTATGTGCCATCTGACGAAATGCACGCCACATGACCATTGGTTCCCAGCTTAACCCTGAGGTTGTTTCAAGAACATTTCTCACAATTACAGGCTCGCCTCTAGTCCAGTGTTGCTGAAAATGCTTTAAATCTTTCTGTTCAGTTTCTTTGGCACTCAGACAGTACAAATAGTTGTCCTTAGAACCTTCTCGAGAAGAAGCTTTCCGTAGTTTATTGCTGCTTAAGTCAGTAACACCATCAGCAGTAAAACACAAACACTGTTGTGTTGGAGTTCCACAAACATTCATATAATTAAGAGTCTGTGCAACTTCTTCCGCTTTATTTACCAATTCAGAAATCAAATTTTCTGACAATGTGCACCTCAATTCTAAAAGACCACCACCACAACCCTTCATGTCCTTTGGGGGGCATGGGATGCTTCCATCTTCATTCATTTTCCACTCAGAAGTTGGCTTTGAACAGTCCTTGGTATTTCTCTCAAAAGTATGTTCCACTATGTCCTTAGCACCATGATAATATTCGAATCCTCGGTTAATAAATTGATAAGGAACTTCCTCTCCACCTCCCTGCAGTTCACCTTCCCGTATCTCCCGGCAACAGATAAGGCAGAGGTCATAAGAACATCTAGGACAGCTTCTGTGATAATCAACAATTGATGTTTTGCAATTGTCACTGCAAAAAGGAATTATTTTAAAGGTATCATTATTAGCTACAAAAAGAAGAAAAAAAATCTGTAAAATATGTCATTCAAACTATTACCAATAAACACGCTTAAACTCAGAGCCCGACTTTGGTATCTTCAGCTCTGACAGTGATATCCCTGTTAAGCATGAAAATCATCAAATGAACAATGTAACTGTCTATTTACATTCTACTCAATAAGTCTTTAGTAGTGAAAATAATAAACCATCCTGCTCAAACAGGCACACCCCTGAAAGTGGAACAAAAATTTTGGATTTATATTCTATGCATTGAGAAGGGGAGAATTATATCTTCAAAATAGCTAAAGTGAGAGAGCGAAAAACTAGGGATTTGAGTCATGTTAAGCATGAGGATGGAAGCGTTCTAATGCAGGATAAAACTATTTTAGTTAGATGGAGGGATTACTTCTAGCCTAGTCAATGGGACATATGTAGAAAAGTTAAACTTGGAGGAATATGCTTCACGGGAAGAGAGACATCGAGTGTTCCATCATAGAGTTGGTACAAAAGAAGAAAGAGAAGTTTTGAAAAAAAATGAAGTCTAGGGAAGGCAGTTGGACCGTATGATATGTTAATTGAAGCATGAAAATGTCTGGGAAGAGTTGGGATTCAATGACTAACTAGGCTCTTTAATAGGATTTTGGAAACTAGAAAAATGCCAAATTCATGGAGGCATAGCATTGTGGTACCAATTTATAAGAATAAATGTAATATACTCAAGTTATGCAATAAAGCTTATGAGTAATATGTTGAAACTTTGGGAGGAGTTCATAGAGCAGAGACGTAGGAGTTTAAGCACTATGGGAAAATGAATTGGATTTATGAGACCGTCTTCTTGCTTAGACAAGTTGTAGAAAGATATAGAGAGGAACGAAAGAGTCTTGCATGTGGTTTTTATAGATTTAGAGAAAGTTTATGATGGACCATGTCTTCTTGCTTAGACAAGTTATAAAAAGATATAGAGAAGAACAAAAGAGTCTGCATGTGGTTTTTCTTGATTTAGAGAAAGTTTACGATAGTCCCTGAAGAGTTAATTTGGTGGGTGTTTGGAAGGGAGAAAGTGCATCAAACAAAGCAAGCCAATCAGCACGGACTAGCCATAAAGGAGAGGGTATGAAAGGGCTATAACAAGTGTTCCCTTTGTTAACTGAATACCCAGTCTCAGTAGGACTACATCAAAAGTTGACTTTAAGTCAATACTTTTTTGCTTTGGTCATGGACGAGTTAACAAGACATCTTCAGGAAGAGGTACCTTAATGTATGTTGTTTACAGATGATACCATCCAAATCGATGAAACTAGCAAAAGTTTAGGTCGAAAATTAGATAGGCAGAGGGAGGCTTTAGAGAGTAAAGGTTTTAAAATTAGTAGTTTGAAGACAGAATATTTAGTTTTCAATTTTGGTCTTGAATCACAAGGGAGGGGTAATTCAATTGAGATTAAAAGCATGGGTCCCATAGGGTGAGGCTTTTCGAAATCTACGATCTATAATTCAAAAAATTGGTGCAATTAGAGAAGATATAAACCATAAGATTAAAGCTGGTCGGACAAAATAGAGAATGAAGTCAAGGCGTATGCGATAGAAGAATGCCTGCAAGGTTAAAAAGAAAGTACTATAAGACAATTATTCAACCATGTTATACGGTTCAAAATTGGGCTACTACGAGACAACATAAGCATAAGATGGCGATAACAAAGATGCATATATTAAGATGGATTTGTGGTAAAACCCATAAGGATAAAATCAAGAATGAAAAATCTAGAAGATACTTAGGTGTAAAGCCTATAGAGGACAAAATTTGAGAGAGAAGTTTAACAGGGTTTGGTCATGTGTGGAGGAGACCAAACACGGCCCCGATTAGAAAAAGTTTAAATTGGCAAGTTAGTGGAGGGTGTAAACGGAGAAATAGACAGTAGAAAACTTGAATGAAAGTAGTGAGAGAAGACATCCTAAAGCTAGAATTACATGAGGATATGCGGGAAGACAGCATTGCTTGGAGACCACATTGCTTGAAGAATGAGAATCCGTGTAGCCAACCCCGAAAGTATCGGTAATGAGCTTTGATGATGATAATGATTCTATGCATTGAGAGAAATATATCCAGCCGCATGAAACTGACATTACATCTACCTACGTAATGCAACACCTAGAGGAATGAATTGAAAATAAATGGAAGTGCCTTGTGCCATATGTGTCTCCTCAACTAAAGGCTTTTCTAGACCATTAAAAAGACAACTCTTATCTTCATGTGAATCATTTGTGCCAAAAGTTAAGCAAACAAATTGAAATATAAAATCACTATCTTTCTTGTATCTTCCCCCATAGTAAAAATTCTCTTATAATGACTAATGAGCAATTTTTTCTGTTAAAACTATTGCTAAATATTTGAGAAGGAAAATGGTTGCTAGAAGGCCCAATATTTTCCTGACATTTAAAACCAGGAAATCTGTGAAAACAATTTTATGTTCCTTCTTTGCATCAAGTTGAATCAAACAAAGACACAAATGAGTTATGTTCTTTCAAAAAACATGATCACTAATAACTAGAAAATGGCTAATGTTACAGCATCAACATCAAAAGTAAGGAACTATATCAAACACAAAAATTGCAACACATGGAATACAAAGCCTATCTACAAAGACATAGACTCAAACCTTGTCTCTTAGCCTCCATCTCCCCTTCAATGACTTGTTCATCATCTAGTCTTTTCAACAATGGAAGTAATGCTTGAAGCAAATACACATTGTACTCAAAGTTCTGCTCATCGGTATACACTTTTTGCACATACTTTAAATTCTGTACAAAGACCATAACTAATTTGAAAAAATAAAAATAAACAATATTGTTTTAAATTCTTTTAAGAATAAACTACATATATAATGAATTCATATCAATGCAATGTTCTTAAGATAAGAAAAAAAGGAGAAACTGACTTTAATTTGAGGATCTTGACGCAAGCATGCTTTGCAATTGCAATTTCCACGGCATACAGGACAAGACTTGGCAATGTCAGACTCAGAGATTTCAGGGTACCTAGGCAACATGATGCATTACTTACAATCAAAAGAACTATAAAAAGAAGATATGATGATCATAACAGATAAATAAAAATTACATAATGAAACAAAACTTTGATTTATCTCTTCCTTTCCATTTATAATCCAGACATGAAGAAAACAACTTTTATTCTTTTATGAAGGTTTTGACAACATTATGTAGTATTCAGCAATTCTTTCTTTAATAAAGCTTCTGCACTACATATATAATCTATTATCTCTGTTCCAATCTTATTATACCATTCACCAAATACAAATTGATAAATGATGCCCTACTCATGTTGAAATCCAGGATATTAACAAATCTGATATGCATCAAGTACAATAGTGGTGATTAAAAAAAATCAAGACCTTGCAACCAAATATACCAGTTCTGAATGCAGGAGATGCAAAATCGCTTTCTTCTACAATTGTCACACCGAACAACCCGGCCCCTATCATTCCTTTGACATTGATGGCACATTAAGGACACCTCTTCAATAAACTGTGGAATTCAATATCAGAAACAGATCTCAAGTTCCCAAAATTAAGAAAAAAACAATAAAAACACAACAATAGATAACAGGAAACGTCTTACATGTTTATCCAACTTCCTTATTGATTTTAGCTTCTTTTCCTTATGAACTTCTCTACGCCTCAATCTATACTCTTTATCACATCCCAGTTGTGAAGGTGAAGTCTCTATGGTGGTTTGTGCATCATCTGAATTGCCTACATTGTTATGCATTACCTTTGATACATCCACCTCCTCCTGATCTAAATCATTATCTGGGACCCTTCCCCCTTCAACACTACCCACATTTTTGCACTTTTTCGGTCCCTCCGCACACACATTAGTGCCATTTTCTCCATCTAGATCTCTACCACAATGCACATCAATCTCCAAATCACCAACTCCGTTACTCTTAGCTTTCCTTCCACCCTTTCGACCACATTCCACATCCGAAATCCCTCTCACATCATTGCCAATAGTTGCTTCCCTTTCCTCAACAATTAGCTCCTCACACGCTGAGAGTTTCCTCTTCCCATTACCCTTTTGCCCCAGCTTCCTTCCAGAAACCATTTTATCTTCTCCATGTGAACCACCATCTTCATTATGCTTTTTCTTTCTGGGTCTCAGCCGACTTTTCATTAGAACATCACACGCAATAGGACTACCAACTCCTTCAACTTCCTCTGGATCATCTTCTTCAAGCTTTTCCTTTTTCTTACCTCTTCCACCAATAACCTTCAAAGACCCACCAATCTCCTCACTTAGCTCAACCACAAGCTCAAAACTTTCGGGTTGAATCGCCTTTTTTGGACCTTTTTCCTTTTTCTTACCTCTTCCACCAAGCACCTTCAAAGTCCCATCAATCTCCTCACATAACTCCACCACAAGTTCAAAACTTTCTGGTTGATTCTCCTTCTTCGGATCTTCCCGCACCTTCTCTGTCTCCAAAACCCCAGTTTCCATAGCCTTCCCCTTCTCGATCACAACCTCCGAACTCTCCTTCTTAGAACGGCCACGTCTCTTGGCCGAAACCCCATCTCCGAAACCCCCTTTTTCCATAACTTTATCTTCCTCTATCTTCTTCTTACCACGCTTGCTCCTTCTAATGGTAACCACATTTTTAGCTTCTGCAGAAGAATCATCGGCTTCCTCCGACCTTCGATGTTGCGGAAAAATCTCCTCACTTTCCGTCACTTTATAGGCAATCGTGGAAACTTTTTCTACCTGAGAAACTCTGCCTTCCGGCGCCTGAACAGTCCTCGAAGATCTTGCTTTGGGCCGTGTTTTCATGGCGTCGGCCACAGATAATCTCCAGAAGGATTTTGGGTGAAAGGGCGCGTGGGAAAAAAAAAGTTTATCAGAAAGGAAATAGTGTCTGTACGGCAGGTGCCAGGTGCTATTAAGCCAAAGTTTACACGAAAATCAAAACTGTATGCGCTTTTCAAAACTTGGCGGCAAAGTTAGGTGTTTTTGGCGAAGATGGCTCTTATCGGCTCTGATTGTTTCCGGTTTGAGCGACTATACGGTGCTATTTGGTTTGCGGTTCGACCGTATCAGAATAGAGTATTATAAATTGAATAATTGCTTCTTTCTTATCGTATTATTTTTCCTCTATTATTTTGTTCAAATAAAAATTATGTTCAATTGTTAATTTTTATAGTATCTAAATAAAATTTTTGTTATCTCTATTTTATTATTTTTATTTAAATATAAACTCTGCACAAATTCAATTATTTTCAAAATTTTATTTTCATGATTCAAAATTTTATTTTTCTGATTCAAAACTCTATTTTCGTCAAACCACTTTGATTATATTTTTTTTAGAAAAAAATTAAATATATTTTAAAATTCATCCAAATCTTGAAATTTTTCAAAATTA
>WUAT03009996.1:0-14579 GCA_010015005.3 Ulmus americana
TTAATTATTAATTGAATTAGATGGTTATGTATTAAAAAAAAAAAAAAAACTTGTGTTATGTATTAAATAATTTTTTTTAAAAAAAAGAGCCAAATAAGCAATCTTCCCTTTCCAATTTTTTTTTTTTTTTTTTGAATGGTAAGTTAGAAGTCGGCAATTGCTTGGTTGCTTAACTAGGCAGTTTCTTTATTGTATGATATTATTATTGGTGGTACCGTTTTCCCAAAACGGTGGGCTTTTCAAGTCTTTATTTTGTGTGTAACTGTCCATGACCATTAAAATTTGAAAACCGTTGTCCCTCATTCTTTACTCTACGTGACAACTGGGAGCTGGGATTCCTTTTCTCTCTTTTTCTAAAAACCTAAACAACCAGTCATAACCCTACAACCTTCACGTCCAAACAGAAAGAAACCAAAATCTGCCATTCTTCACCTACCCTTCAACTCCAACTCTAAGGTGCTTCTCCATCTCTATCTCTTTCTCTTTGGAATATAGACATCTCATTTCCTTTCATGCTTTCCACTTATTTTGACTTTATTATCTGGAATTCCTTCTTTTTCATTTTCTTTTTCTTACTTTAATTAACTTACAACTTTATTTACAGATACATAACCTGAAAGATCTTGAAATGACATAATAGGTGGTGGTTGTGAAAGTTGTTCTCTCACAACTCATATTCACTGTGATCAATATCTGTTGGGAGAGGAACAAGGGAAGCTCAGAGTTTCTGCAATGGAGGATTCTTCAAATGGTAAATTAGAGGAAGCTCAATCAGGGGAGGAGCACAAGGAGGTGGTTGTTGAGGATGTTCAAAACAAGGCTATATCTATTGAAGATACCTCTGAATCTGCTGAGAAAATCCAAGATGGAAATGGTTCCAGTTCTAGTTCTAGCAGTTCTGATGAAGAGGAAGAACCTACAGGCGAAAAGGGTCCTCGAATAGTGGAAGAAGAGACGGTTTCTGACATAGCGGTTGACTCTAGTGAGCCTGACAAGTGTTTGGGCAATGATCTGAATGAAACTGTGGAAGAAGTGATTGAGAATGAAAAGGAGGAGAAAGTTTTCCCATCTTTGGATGTGTCTGAAGAACCACCTTTGGATGAGAGTAATGGGATTCCTCCAGTTGAAACAGGAAAGGGAATTGATGTGCCCTCTTCAAGTGAGAAAGATTCTTCTGAGGTTGTAACTTGTGTGGTGGAAAATGCAATTGAGGAAAAAGGATTGTCCTTTTCAGATGAGAAGAATAAGACTAATTCCTCTGCTCCCAACGAAACAAAATTGCCAATCTTGGAAGATAATACTGGGGAGGCATCAGATGCTTCTTACATTGCTTCCAGTGAAAATGTTGAATCAAGCAATGCTGGAGAAGAGCGTGGAAAGCCTGAGATTCGCGAAAACAAAGTAAATCCGGTAGGTGCTTTTCCAAAGTTGATGTCTTGCTTTTACAAGAAGTGCATCTTTTTCTTTTTCATTGGTTAAGTGCTTTTTTGTTTTTGCTTTTTTGACAGACCATTATACCTGTGACCCGACGCGCCCTGCAACCGACTTCCTGGAGAAGCTGTTGTGGGCTCTTTGAATTTCTTCGACGATCCGACAGATAAATTTCAGGTAAATTGAAAAGAAGAAAAACTCTTGAAATATTTATTAAACTTAGTGCATAAAAAAGTATTTCTGCAATTTTGCCATTCCCTATGAGTATACATTTTCTAAACAGATCTTCAGTTATTGTGAACCAACATCGAAGGGTTTGTCATCTCTTCATTTGAACCTTTTTAAGTAACAAACTAAGCTTTATAATAAACAAGGATTATTATGTAACTTGTGAATTCAGATATTGCTTAATCTAGAACAGGAAAACAGTATACCCTTTACAATTTGCTTCAAGATTTAATGGAAGATCCACCATAAAGCCTCCCAAATAAAAAAACAAAATTAACAAAAACAAATTAGTGTTTTTCAGTAGTTGGTGTCATCTTCTTACTTCTGGTTGTGCTGGTGCAGGAAACTTAGGAGGATTGCAGAGCCACTCTTGAGAATGAAATGTGAAGTTTGTGGTCAAAAAATAAAGTTAAAGGCATTGTCATCATCAACAGTTTGAAGTTTTGTTTTGTTTGAGGAGTGTCATCTGTATATGGCTGTTGCTATATTGTTGTTTTTTTTTTTTTTTTTTTCTGTTTTGATTTGATTTTCCAGTACACAGTTCTGTTTTCGCTTATAAATTTGTTGCTCAAACAATTTGATATTTGATTATATATCTTAATGCAAATCTAAACAGTAAAAATTATTTTTATACACTCGTTCTTTTACTCTTTTCTTATTCACATTTTTATTCAATTTCTCAAAACAAACAGCACTTATTATTCCTCCTTAATTTTAAAACGACATGTCGTTTCAGTGATCATGTAAACCCATAAAAGGGCAAAACCCAGCTTTGTCTGTCTCAGATAATTCTCCTGCCGAGAAAATTCCAATTACGATCGATGGAAGATGGACAACAACAAGCTGGGCTTCAGCTCGAAGCTTCCCGGAGCAGCAACAATGGCGTCCAGAAGAGGCTTCCGAAGCGATTCGTGAAGAGCCAAATCCCGGATTCCGTCCTCCACGACGAAGCCCTAAACGCCGCCATCGCCCTTCTTCCCTTCAACTACAACTTCGAACTCCACAAGTGCGTCTGGCGAGTCCGCTCCTCCAAAGCCTCACGCGTCGCTCTCCAACTCCCCGAGGGCCTCCTCATGTACTCCCTCGTTCTCTCCGATATCATCTCTACATTCGGCGGCGCCGATCAATGCTTCATCCTCGGCGACGTCACCTACGGCGCTTGCTGCGTCGACGACCTCGCCGCCTCTGCTCTCCAAGCTGACCTCCTCATCCACTACGGCCACAGCTGCCTCGTCCCCGTCAACGTCACCACCATCCCTTGCCTCTACGTCTTCGTAGACATCGCAATCGACGTCGGCCGCCTAATACGCACCGTCGAGCTCAGCCTCACCGACGTCAATATCGTCCTCGCCGGTACGATCCAGTTCGCGTCCGCAATTCGAGCGGCCAAGCCCGAGCTCGAGAGCCGCGGATTTAGGGTTTTGATTCCCCAATCGAAGCCGCTATCGGCCGGCGAGGTTCTGGGTTGTACCGCTCCCAAGATCTCGCCTTGTTCGTTTTCAAGCAACATCAATGGCGAAATCGAAACAGAAAGAGAAACAGTGGTCGTTTTCGTGGCAGACGGACGATTCCATCTCGAAGCGTTCATGATTGCGAACCCCGGAATTAGGGCATTTAGGTACGACCCTTACATGGGAAAATTGTTCTTAGAAGAGTACGATCACAAGGGCATGAGGAACTCGAGGAAAAACGCAGTCTTGAAGGCAAAAGATGCGAGAAATTGGGGAATTATTTTGGGAACTTTAGGAAGACAAGGAAATCCCAGAATTCTGGAATTTTTGGAGAAGAAGATGAGAGAAAAGGGTTTCGCTTTCACTGTTGTTTTGATGTCGGAGATTAGTCCAACGAGGATCGGATTGTTTGAGGACTCTGTAGATGCTTGGATTCAGATTGCTTGTCCAAGGCTCTCCATTGATTGGGGCGATGCTTTCAGGAAACCGCTTCTGAATCCTTTTGAGGCAGAGATTGCTTTAGGCTATATTTCTGGTTGGTGGGAGAGAAAGAACTCGAGCTGTTGTGATGATCAGAATGGTGGATGCAACAGTGGAGATTCGAAGCCAATTGTGGGGGAGTATCCCATGGATTACTATGCTCAGGATGGAGGGGAGTGGAGTTCCTCTTACATTAAAAGATCAACTCGTCAAGCGAGGAGGGATTGCTAATGCTTCAATTTGTTGCTATGGAGTTGAGTGAGGTAAACTTTTCGCATCATTATATCCGATGTGGATTCATTTTTGGATGTCTTTAGCTTTCTTTAGGTTCATCCAACATCTCCGACTTTTGGTTTAGGAGATGCTGCTAGATTTTTTTGTTTTTCCTTTTTGGTCAAGTTAATAGAAAAGGAGAGTATATAGATGGATTTTGTTTTCTAAATATTTGCTGGCTGCCTAAATTATAGGCTGGGGAAATTGGGAAGAATAGCTTGTTAGCATTTGTAGCATGCCAATGCCAAAAACAAACTTAGGTTTAACGTTCAAATTATAATTTTTGAAAGTAAAAATAAATACAGATTTCTTTACAAGGTTTCTATTGCTCTTGAAACTGATGCATGTAAAATACAGAGTTGATCTTCAAACTGCACCGTGACATGATGAAAGTTTAGCTGTGTAAGCCTATACCCTTATAAAAAAATTTCTCACCCCCCTTCTCCCACTCCTCCATAGCGGACGACGCGGCCATCTCACCAACCTAACGCTGCCCCATCTTCGCTGCATCCGCCAATCATCCAGCCATCACCTTTGCTGCCGCCGCCTCTCAATCCCTACTCCAAAATGAAATCCAAAACAAATCCCATCTCGATGCTATCTCTTTCTTTGTCTCTCTGTAAAAATCTTTTAGAATCTGAGTTGGGAAACGGAATTGGTTTTGATTTTTGATTTCTCGAGTAATTTCTAGCTTTCTTTTCTTATTCTTTTGTTTTTGTGTGGCCAATGAGAGAAAATTTCTTTTTTGATTTCTTTAGCGGCAAAAGATTGATTTTGCCTTCTTTAATCTATTGATAACACCTACCCCATTAACCTTTGTCTCGGTGACAATAAATTCTGTTCATAGATAATGGATTTATGTTAGAAGTGTCAATAGATTAGGTGTTTAATTGAAGGATGTGCTATTATATTTTTTATAATAGTACGTAAGCATAGATGTTAAGCATATGGAGTCCGTTAGGTGGTGTTGCCTTTAGCAAAGAGTTCAATAGCAGAATTAATTTCTCTAGTTTGGGTTTTTGTTGATTTATTTGGAGGTACAGATTGGTTTGATTTTGTTACATTGATTCGTTAAAGATTTGGATTGGCCAACAAAACATTTGGGTCTCTTTTCTTCCAGTGGGTCCCGGCAAAGTGGCCCGCGACGGCTCTATGGGTTCCGTTGCTAGCGGTGAACCCTTCGGGGAGGAATGAGTATATTGTCTAAATAACGTTTTCTTTTTTGGTGTTAATGTTTTTAAATTTGTTTAATTAATTAAATATATGTTTTAAGTAAAAAATATGAAAATAAATTTTATAAGTACTCAAATGACTAGAAACGAACTTTCGGTGTTTGTAAGCTAAAGACAAATATCCTGATACCAAATATATAAAAATAAAAACCGAATTTTGATTTTTGGTGTTCGACTGTAGGTAACAAGATAACCCATTTCTCCTGGAACATCACACTAGCAAAAGATCTATCAAGTTTCCCTTCAAAAAAAAAAAAAAAAAAAAAGATCTATCAAGTTTTCTGGAGTTGGGCCACAAACACGGAATTTTCCAAAGAAGATAGCGCAACTGGCAGGGCAACTTCATTTTCAAGCCAAACAAGTACCAAACCAACAATACAACATACTTCAAAGTAACGCAGGTAGCTGTGCTGTGGCCACTTTCACTGCCATTAATTTTATAACTCACCTTTCAGTTTTTATAAAAAATACAACCAACCAACCAAACCTCATCAATTTTCATACCCCGTTCATCCCACCAAGACAGATGGGACAAAAGGGCACAATTATAGGTTCTAATTTGATTTGATATTACACATATGAAAACTTAACAAACTCAAGAAATTCTTCAAAGAGATATCTATGCTATTATATATAATATCAAATGGTAAGCATTGCAAAAAGTTGTTTATCTCAACTTGTTACAACTATGAGTTATTTCAAGCAAATTCAACATGGTTTGGATGATCCAATACAACAAAGGCAAAGGGTAAAAAGATAGTAACTTGTCCAAAACTAGTAAGCACTCCAAAAATAGAGCTAGCTATGATATGATTCATTTCAAGACTCAAAAACAAATCCAAATGAAAACCAAGCATTAATCAATCCTAACAAAACTGAAACATCATATACTCTTTTGATTCTGATCAAGAAGGATCGAACCTCTCTAGCTTCCCTCACCTTCTCTACCGCCGCCTCTCGTAAAGCACGTAAAGCAAAGCAGCAGCAGCAACAATGGCGCCTGTGGAGCCTGCAACTACAGGCCACTGCAAGGAGACGTTCTCTCCGCCAGCCAGAATCTCCTTCACATCATTGGCAGTACCATTGATAGCCTCTACTGTTTTATCCTTCACTCCCTTGATGAACTTCTCCGCCTCCTCGAGCTCCTTCTGCAACTGATGGACCTTCGACTCCATAGCTTTAGCTCTCTCCTCCGAGTCCTTGCGTAACCCTTCGATGCTCAGCTTCTCCTTCACCCATTTATCTAATTCCGCTCCGCTCTTGGCAATTGTAGACTCCAATTCCTCAACTTTCTTCCTGAAGCCATTGATTTCCCTCTCCTTCTCCTCAATCCTCTCTCTGGACTCCTCCTCCGCCCTAACTTTCTTGCTCTTCTCCTCGGTTTCTCTCACTTCGAGAACCCCAATTTTCCTTTCCAATTCCCTAACTCGCTTTTCGCTCTCCGCTTTGGCCGTCTTTAAGCTATCCACTTCCCCCTCTAGGGCTTCAATCCTCGATCCCCTCTCTGCCAGGGCAATCTTCAGCTCCCCGACCTCGGAGTTGGCCTCCTCGGCCGCCGACATGGCGGAAATCAGATCATGCTGGAGCCTCGAGACATCAGTCTCCAATTCCACAGCTCTCGCGGCGATCGCTTCGGCAGCCCTCTTGTTCTCTTCGGACTGCTCGATCTCCTTCTCCAACTCTCTCAGCTTCTCTTTCGAACCCTCCTCTAGGCTCTTCAGCCTCTCGATCTCTATCGTCAATTTCTCGATTCTTTCTTTGGCTTCTTGGCTCTCCCCAATCGATTTCAGCTTCTCTTGCTGTAAAACCTCGAGCTTTCGGTTGAGCTCAGCCGTTTGATCGGCATCGAAGAAGTTGTCGGAAGCCTGATCGTCGATTCCATTAATCTCCCTGTCGTCCGCCATTTCTTAATCTTGATCCTATAAACAACAAACAATCAGAATTTCACGAACGGAAAATCAAACTCAGTACTCTGAATAAGAGCGATGATGTTTGGAAGGTGAGAAATTTCGGTAAGAAAAGTGAAACTTTTTCCTCTTAATTTAATGCGGTGGGGAAAAAAGAACAAAAGAAAGAATCTGTACCTTTCTCTAAAGGAATTTTGTGAAACGAGCAGTGCGAATTCGATTAGGGTTTGGGTTTGCCGATATCTTCCTTTTTTCAACTTTTTCTTCTTCGGTTTTTTTGGAACGGACAGTGAAAATTAAACGTGCATACGTGATGACGAACGGACGGCCTAGAATCAAGCCATAGTGCGGAGCACGTGCTTAAAGCTGTGGGACCCACGTCCTTGCTTTGTGAAATCTGGACCACCTGCTTGTTGGGCTTTGGGCCCCTCTATTCTGGGAAATGATCAAGGCCCACCTTTTTCAACTGTTGGGCTTTTTAATAGTAAGGAGTTTCTTGGATTAGCCTAGAAACAAATCCAAATCGGAGACAGCCCGACCTAAAGAGCTATATAATTCTAATTACAATTAATATTATGTATTTATGTTCAAAATTGAAAATATATTGTTGTAAGTGACAATACAGAAAAGGGGGCCAATAGATGAGGATTAAAAAGTGAGAATGGGCAATCTCTGCAATGTTTTTCTTATTTCGGGATATATATATATATATATATATGGAGCATGATACCATGAATGTAGCATTTGCCCACTTGTCATGCAACTCTTCTTTTTGAAAAAAAACAAACACTTTTATTATTATTATTATTATTCTTCAAATTTTAATTTTGTAGCTACATCATGATAATGATCAGTTTCTTTGTCTATATTTTTGCTACACAATACAAATACATGCACCTACAACTGCAAAGAAAAATCAAGTGGTACCAATAGATCAAGTGGCTCAAACAATTTGATCTGCAGATTCTCCTCTGTTCAACTAGGAAAATAGAATAGTGGGTTTTTATTAAATATACTATTTCACGATTTTCATTTAGTGGATAATTTATGTAAATAAACTAGATTTGATGAAAAGGTTAGATAATAGAAGATAGAAGCTATTCGGGAAAGGATCTTTAGATTTATAGAATTCTTATACCACTTGAATAGACAAGTGCTATCAGAGAGTTTTGGAACTGCTTACAAGAGGAAAATTAGTTATGAGTAGTTGAAAGGAAGTAATGAATGTGTATTTGTTAAATTTGTAATGGAGATGAATCAAAGAGAATGAGAGAAAGAAGAAAGGGAAGAAAAAACATAAAAGCCCAAAAGACTTCATTGTATTTATTTGATTCATAACTTACAAAACTCAATACAAATATACAAGAGAAGAGATCATCTAAATACATAGAACCTATACGATATATAGTACCAAGATGACTTTACGTATTCCAAGATAATTATTTCTTAAGTAACTAGTAACTTTTAGTATTTTCAACATTGATATTTTTCAATAATATTTACAATTAATGTTTTGCCCTATTTATAGGCAAGGCTTACAAATATAGTACAGTATAAAATACATAATATCTATTTGAACCACCGAAATAGGTACAACAAGAGGTGTAAAGCGAGGCGCCGTCAAATGATATCAATTAAAGAAAGTGAAAGTTATCCAAATCAGAACGCATGTCAGTCCAAAATAGCTCTTTCTTCACTTTTAACTTTTGCTAACCTGAGTGGCAATACCAAACATGCATAGGAAGCTTCCTATATGGGCTTGGGATCCATGGGAACTTCATTATGAAATTTACTCAACTCGGATATCTTTAATTAAGAGATTAACTCGACAAGTAAAATCGGACCCAACATACTATATATGCAAAATGTAACCTCATTATTTTTAATAGACATGATTTCCCACCATATTAACAATATCATGATCAGTAAATATGCTTTCCTTCCCATTGTAGTATGTCTTAATATTAAATACCACCCGCTTTTCTCTTACTATATATTTAGTAAAACAAAATAACACACAAGACAACCATGTTAATGTATGTTGGAAAATGCAGGCTAAAACGTTTGTAGCAAAACCATAAAGTTTTAGCATAGAACCTTTTTACTTTGGTCTCAATCTTTCTTATGGAACAAATGAGTCTAAAGTTGGGTCTACAACAACATACCCCATCTTTCTATAGAGCTAGTTTTCTCAACTACTCTCAAAATTTGGCTCCTTAATCAAACTTTACTCGCTGCAAACCAATTAACTATACTTTTACAATATGTTTGGTGGGTGGAAGGATAGAGTCCCTTGGACCACCAAAATCGATCATGGATTGCACCTTTTCATTCCTTCTTGTCAAACAATTATAATTTTATTCTTAAAAAATATTATTAAATAGATATTTTAATAATTTTGAAAATAATATCCGATCTTTCCTTAGCATTAGCAGGCAAGACCAAGACAACTATTTGACTATTTATATAAAAAATTCAATTATTAAACTTTTTTTTAAAGAACAATTACCCCATTCCCCTAATCTTCTTTTGAATTTGAGATGAAGTTTTGTTCTTGAGCTCCAAAGTGAAGTTATAATATAACAATGAAATGGACAAGCTTGAAATAGAGGGAAAAGAGGATTACGATGGCTGCCACGTTTTAAAAGAATATGGCTTGTTTTGTTTTGCCAGGTTGCTAATCATTTTGTAAGAAAAGAAAAGAAGAGGAAAATGCAGGTAGGCAAATGCAAAATGTTACAATTTCAGAATTATTTTGAGGCAGAAGAGTTGCAGGGCCCATTCCAAACAAGGATGAACTCAGCAATACATACATGATAAAGACATTATATGCAATTGTTTATGCAGCTTTTACCTTTCCTGCTAAAGATCATAAATATTCACATTCACTTGGGATAATGAGTACTAACCAACCCTTGTTCCTATTCATTAATATAATCAGAATTAACAGGGAAATTCAGAAAAGAAAATAGGATCTTTTGCTCCCAACAAAACAAAAAAATATATATATATATAAAAATTCAATTGGTCTGAGATGTAAGACTAATGACCAATGAATTTCCAGCATTTAACAAAGAAAGCATTGTAATTTGTGATTATAATCAAGGTCCAAACTTGCTCTTCTCCTTGTCCAAGCCTTCGAAAAAGCTCGCGAGAGTTTTCATGGCTTTAAGCTGGCACTGTAAAGCCATTATATAAGCAGCCGTTTGATCAAAAAGTTTGTCTACACCAAGAGACTCGCCTCCGGGGACGATCCTCTTCAAACACTGAATCTTCCTCTCCACTTGTTCCTTTTCGCCCTCTTCCGTGCTACTCTGCTTTACAGGAGAATCTCTCCGGTGGTCTCTTTCTCTTCTACTCCGGCGTTGGGAAGAGGCTCTTTTGGTTCGCCTTAAACCGGCCATTTGAGATTTGAGGTGGGTTTTTCTCTGTTTTGTCTGAAATGTAGGATGGGTTTCGGTTTCGGTGTGTTGTTCCATGGAACGGAACTTGGAACTGGAAGTAGAGTAGAGTAGAGAGAAAGAGAGATAGAGAGAGGGGCTTTGGCTTTGAGGTTGTGAAGGAGGAGTAGATGGTGTTAAATTATTATTGTGAAAAGCCAACGAAGCAGGACCCACATAGTTTTGGGGTTCCCAAGCGCCCGAGCTCATTTTGGAAGCTCAAGTTGACAAAAGCAAAAGAGAGAGCACATGTGACCACATGATTTTCTAATTGTCGAAGCTAACACAACCCATGTGCCTTCCTATGATCTAGCCTCCGCATGCTTGACACGTGTTTGCATCTATTGGGCCCAGTTGTAGTCTGAAGAATAAGTAAGGGAGGGAATGGGTATGGGGGTGTTGTTTCCAAGAAGGAAACCAAACAAGGGCATTGGGATTGTGGGAGAGATTTGATGTGTTGGAGAGCCACCGGGTCTCACTGCTTTCTGTCACATTCACACACTGCACACCACTGTCTATTTTATTGCCACCCCCCTACACAAGTTTTATCTTGTCCCACCCACGACTCACCTATATTTTTCTTTTATTTCCCCAATCCGTACCCATGTGAAGTACAAGATTTAGCAGATAAGATTATTGACTTTGAGGTGGAATGGATAATAACAAACAAAACCCCAACTCCTAATAACATATTTGAAGCATTGTAATTTTGATATGGATATTGGAACAAAGCAAAAGACAGGAAATTAAGGAGATGGGACATATGGAAATGGTGCATGTCATGGAACCCATAATTATTAAATCACAAACCCACCCAACATGTGTTTCTTTTCAACTTCCTCTCCTCTTAGGATGCCAACTCATTCACTTCCAAACTCACCGCAATACAGCTCTTCCTTTTAGATCTATTTTAACCAATATGTTGATGCACTTTTTGCTCAACATTGGGCTGCTGCCAGATTTAGCGACTCAGGAACTTCATTATCTCTCTAAATGCGTAAACTTATGTCCATGTTTAAATTACTGTTCGACTCGAGTAAGCAATTTCACAGAATCTCTTTTAATAATGATGGAGTTTTTATAGTGACCAAACAGAATTATTGTGATCAATTAACACTAAATGCAAATCTTCACAAATATGGAAGATCTTTGTTTTTCCGATTAAATTTATATTTGATCGGAAGAATTGGAAAATTGACGATTGTCCTTAATTTGGGAACTTATCATTACTTCCTTGCGATTTTCTTTCTTTTTGGCCGCGGGGATATTTTGAAAGAGACAAACTTGCTATTATGCGAATTTAAGTCGGTAATTGGATAAAGACGAAGTCATAACTAATTAATTATGATCATAACAGTTGAACAAAAAATCTCCCGAAGACTTTAATTTCTTTTATTTTCCAAACTCTGCAAAGGCCATTTTGGTTGCTCCAAAAATTGTACCATAACATTGTTATTTATATTTCTACATACAATGATTTCAATGTAATAAAACTAAACCATCTTATGAAACCAAAGATGTTTATTAATTCCAGTCTCTCAACTTCTTAAATTCAGGTTTTAACTTATAAAAGCTCTTCAATTTTGGTTTTCATTAACTTTTTAGCTAGCATGATACCATATTCTACTTTGTTATTGTAACGGCCTTTTGGGCACATTTGGTACCTTTTTATTAGAATATTTATATTTTGGTGCTTTATTTATAAAAATGGCAAAATCATTTTTATTTTATTTTATATAAAAATAGCAAAATCTTATCTTTTCAAATTTTAACACAATCAGTACCCGAACAATAACAACATGAAACGTGGTACCTATAATTAAGATATTTACATATTGGTCCCTTATTTATATATTATAGTATTTTGGCCCAAAAAATAATTTTTTAAAAATAGTTTCCTATTTTGGCCCCCGACAAATAAATTAAAAATATTTATTTATCCTTTAAACTCTCATAATTGTTGCATGTACGCTGACTCTTGAATTGCTTATTTTAGTGGTAAAAACAAGCAACAAGTTAAATAAAGAATTAGTTAAATCCGAAATATTTTTTGTTAGTAGAGTTTAATGACAGTAAGACTGTTACGTCCAAGAAAAGGAGATGTATACTGATTGGCATTATTTGGGAACTTAGCTGCTGGTTTTGTTTTGTGTACCAAAATAACTCGTTCATAGCCAACATACATTAGTTAGTTAACCCCCAACTTAACATCACATCAACATCATATTTTTACACACTATGGGAATAAACTGAAAACAAGTGGAAACCTATTGTTATTTCTGTTTGTTAAACAAACTTTTCACAGAAAACAGTCCTTCGTTTTTATAAAAATCTCGACATTATAATTTCATCAACCTGGTTTCTTGTCACAGAGAAGACGGTACCCAGGCGAGGCGAGGCTTGGCTTGGCTTGTCTTGCTCTTTTAAGTATGTATCCTGCTTAGTCTGCTCCAACAGCCAAAAATTCCCGGAGACCCCATTTCTCTTTGTCGTCTTCCTAATACATTCTTGTCATACCAAACTGAACTGTTCCAACTTTCCGGTGACCTGCTCCTGTTGCAGCAGTGGCGGCAGCAGCTGCAGCTCCAATCCCACCATAAGGACCCTTTGCCTGCAACAAGTTTGTATCCATACCAATTCGATCATTGTGCTGCATCTTAGGTACTCCTGCCCGTGTCATAAAAAACGGATTGGTGTCGATGTTGATGGCAATATCTGGTGCTAATTTGGCCGCCATGCCACATTGGGCAGCTTGTTTCGACTGTGATAAGATCTCCCTGTCAGATTCTGTTGCTGACCTTTCTTGACTTCCGATGCCAGGTTTGCGATAACAGTAGGCGGTAGGAGGGGCAGCCTGAGGTGGGAGGATGGTAGTTCTATTTAGTGCTCTTTGGTCATAGGCGTCTTTAATCAAGTTTCCATTATCATATGGCACAACAGGCCCAACAACTCTTCCGGGTTTGGCTGAACACAGAAACTTGGATTAGTAAAAAACTAAACGAAAGCACGAAAAAATCTTTCAGGGATACTTTCAGAAAGGTGAGTGAGTACCCAAAGGAATTCTCTGAGGGGCCTGCATGGCCCTCGACATATTAACGTGAACTGCTTCTGATGAATCTTTCGAATTCTTATATGTCTCTTCTGGATTTTGCCGATCTTTATATGACACAAAATTATGTTGATCTTTGGCAGGAACTGTGTTTGAATGTACAATTGTAGACCTGAGAATATAAAAAATTGAGAAAGAGAATAATCATCATAATAATTGAACAATTTAATAAACGCAAACATGGTAGACCATGCACAGAAGTTCCCTATTTCACCATGGACGCAAATCTCTTTATATAGATCTAGGCACACAAGTAGCAAAGAGCCTATTAATAATTTAATAGTCATAAGCACAGGATTGTATTTTACCTAGGAAGAGATGCGTGCTTCCTTTCAAGTGGGATAACTGGGCCGCTTTTACCAACATTTTCTTCTAGATGTGCAAACTGTTTTCTGAATTGATCAACAGCACTGTGAATATGCACCAAAAGTTAGGGAAATTGTAGAAGAACCAAACCTTCGAAATATTTAACGTTGAAAAAACAAATGAGTATTAAAACCTTGGATACAGAAAATTAGTCCTCTCAGTTCCATTCATATAGTCTTTCAGCAACTGAGGGTGATACTCTAAAATCTCTCGAAAAATTAGCTCCCGTATGTCTTCCTTTGTGACCCTTCGCCTCTCAAATTCAAATTCCATTTTCGTAATTGGCTGGCAGGAAGGTTCCCTTTCTACTTTCGAAAGTCCCTTGAAATATGGATCACCCAGTGCCTGATAAAACAACCCATAAATTCAAATATTCAATAAATTGAACAACTCTGAAAGGCACAACGAGAAGAAATAGAAAAATGTCTTATGATTGTAAAACATGGAAAGAAAGAAGGATAATCTAATAAACTAGAGGGAACTACAGGAATGCCCCTACGATGAGACATGTAAACATTTATACCCCTTTTTTAAGTCCATTACAAATATGCACATTTTTTTACCCATTTTACCCCTCCAGAGTATAACAAAAATGTAAACACATGTAATTTGGATTGAGGGGTAAAAACATATTTTACCCCAAAAAAAAGGGGTACATATGT
>WUAT03010214.1:0-14576 GCA_010015005.3 Ulmus americana
AATTTGATGAAAAATTGAATTTTAGGTTTTTTAAAAAGAGATATTGTTATTTTGTTCATGATTTTGTGTTAATTTGAGTTAATTGTCTATGAATTGTGGTAAAAATAGAATGGGTAAAGTTGTAGTGTGATGAATTTAGTCTAACTTTGTTTTAATTTTTAAAATTTGATATATATTCGATTGTTTGGATAAATTGTGTTAATTAGTAGTTTATTTATTAGGCTAAAATGAATTAGGAAGGTATGTGGGTGCATTTTTTTGTTAATGTGTGCAGGAGGTTTGTAATATTTTTAGGGGATACTCCATCGGAATTTTTTCCGAAAAAATGGATCGCATTTGGATGACAAAACCGAGGACTTCATTAGAGTATCAAAGAGTTGTGGAGGAATTTCTAGAACATGCTGTACAAAAAGCAGGAGTGGGTAATCACATTTATTTTCCGTGTTTATGATGTGGGTAATCAAAACTAAAGATCTCGACAAATAGAATTTGTAAAGAAGATTAAGAAGATTTGATTGTGAAAATTCCGTTCGATCGAATGCTACTGTTGGCTTCTTATATCGCTTCCCACAGACGGCACCAGTTGGATGCTCAAAAAATATCCGAACAAACAATAAATCTGTCTTCCAATCTTATTCAAAGAATCAAAGTGTTTACATACAAGAATCAAAGTATGTAAAATTTTCTAACTCGTCTCTCTAAATTGTAAAAATGAAAAGTACCTTCTAAAATTACAAGGATTTGATATTTATAGACAAATTAAGACTAAACCTAATCCTCCAGAAATAATACTTCACTAATCAATCCTTTGCTAAACACTCATTCGAATAAGCTATTCTTCAGCATCTCGTACTTATCCTTTGGTGCCTCATGCTCATTCTTCGGTGCTTTGTACTCATCATTCGGTGCTTTTTACTCATCCTTTGTCACCTAATACTCATCCTTCGATGCCTCACATCTTTTAACCATTAAGATACTTCCACGTGGGGTAATCCACAATTTCCCCACCCATAAACATATTTAAATCAGTGATTGAAACGGACTCATATTTATCAACAATCGTAATCTCAATTTCGAGTAGGACCATATTCATCAACAATCGTAACCTAAATTTTAAGTTGAACTTGTTCAACAAGAACAAAGAATTGAAAGACACGTGTTTTTTTCATTTGGTAAAAGAAACACAAAACAAAACACCAATGATATAATTATTTATTTTCCTTTCTTAACAAAAACAAGAAAAAACCTAGGAACTAACTTATTTTCTCTCTAATTGCTTTAGAAACTCAAAGTATACAGGGCAAAGAATCAATATCATCAAAAATACTACTCACAATTATCTAAACTGAAAAGGAAATAAAAGTTTCGCCAAAAACAATATCTATTTTCCTCTTCAACTTTTATGACTCATTTTCACAACTGAATAAGACTAATTGTAACCAAAAACCTCGACTTAAAAAAAGTGAAAAATACAGATAAAAATTCACCTGAAACATAAAAAGGGATCTCTAATTTCCCCTTCAAATAATGAAAAATAAGTAGAAAAAAAATGAACTTGAATATAAAGACTAATCTTAACCAAGAAACAACAAAATCATCATTTCTAGATATCATATCCTTACAACTATCTTGAAAAAAAAATAATATAGAGATAGAAATACAATATATTCCATCAGAAGGTTTACTTGTCGGAGCTAGAGCTTGAGTAGGAAATGGAAATAGAAATGGAGTTGAAAGAACAACTGGAGCATGACTTGTAATTGGAACTCAAGCCGATGCTAGACTCCAAAACAGAATCGGAGCTATTGCTTGGGTAGTAAACAAAAATAGAGTTGAAATAACAGGTAAGCGTGCCTTGTAATTGGAACACCAGCTGATGCTTGACTCCAAAACTGAATCGGAAAAGGAGTTTGAGCTAGTGGTTGATTCGAAGGGGGAGCCAGAATCTGAGATTAAAAAGGAGCCTGAAATGTCGGTAACTGATTCGATTCGGTCACTGAGAAATTGAAAGAAATTGTGGTTGATAGGGCACTTGCGTCATGTCGGCGAGTTTGAAACTAGCTATCATCTAAAAGTGAATGTAAAAGAAACCTCTAGTTGTCTCATCTCAATGGAGTCTGAGAGAGAAAGTAGCTCTACTATATAGGGAAACTTTGCTGAGGACAACTGTTATTGTGCAACAGATCATGGCTTAGAAACTATCACTTTATTTTGTTTGTTCTCAAAACCCTCTTCAGAATATCAGCAAAGGAAACCACATCAAGCCGCTTCTTTGTGCACGTGAACACATTTACCTGAAATGGTACGCGACCACACGATCAGTCTTTACCAGTCTAGCTGCCTCCTTGTACCCCCTATGTATAAAATATATAGATAAATCATGAGTCTTCAATTTATCTCTTGAAAAGGAAACAAAAGTTACACCAAAATAATATCTACCTTCCTCTTCAACTTTTATGACTCATTTTCAGGACATAATAAAATCTAATGTAATAAAAAAAAACATAAACTTAAAAAAAGTGAAAATAAATATAAAATTCACCTTAAATATAAAAAGGGATGTCTAATTTCTCTTTCAAATAATGAGAAATTACTTGTAAAATTTAACTCAGAATGACTAATTGTAACCTAAAAGCTAAACTTAAAAAAAAGTAAAAAATAAAAATAAAAATGATCCTGGAAGATAAAAAATAGATGTTTGATTTTCTCTTTCAATAATGAAAAATAAGTAAAAAAAAATTAACTTGAATATAAAGACTAATAACCGAGAAACCTAGTTTTAAAAAAAAAATCATAATCGAGAAACAACAATATCATCATTTACTAGATATCATATATTTAAATAATTATTTACTAGATATCATATCATTAAATTTCTATTTTTTTTAAAAAAAGTAAGAATTTATTATTAATTTTTGTTTTATTTTATTAATTCATTTCTTTAATTAAATTTCATGATTATTTATTTATTATTCTAATTAAATGGTTATGCTTTTATTTTATTTTTTAAGTATTATAAGCTTAATATATATTGTTGTTTGAGCCAAATGGGAAAAGAAGAAAAACCAGCTTTGATTTGCAGTACACTTCTCAATGCGTGTTTTGTCTACACAATCTGTGTTTGTCTTTTCAAATTTCAATTTTTCTAACACAGCACAAGTTGGAGACATGTTAGTGGACTATTAAATAGATTTGAAATTCCATTTGCTATAAGGGATTTCTGTTACTAAAGAGAAAGAGAGAAAAAGAGAAGGTGGGGCCAACGAAAATTACATATTGAGGCTAAAGACAGAGAGTATAAAGAAAGGAGTAAAATCACTCTTTTGTTACAAAAAGCTCTTTACATATTATATAAAAGAAGCTAATACCTAACAAACCTTAAGAATCAAATAATGTCCTTTATATGCCATCTTCTTAAGTATACACTTAAGGCAAGCTCAACAACATCATGCTCAATTGCTTTTCGTTGATTATAAGTGTTTGAAGAAATATATTCAGCACCATCCACAAACACAGTTGACCTATACCTCGAGACATGATCAAGTCCTTCATTTATGGTCAAACATATAGGAAATGGTATGCCAAACCTTTGAGTGTATTGTTGTAAACTATTCTTATGCATATGGTGGTCTACTCCTAACAATTTCACACACACACACACAAAAACCATTTTGATTGTTAGTATTAAATATGCAATTACCATATTGTTAAAGCAGATTTTGAATAGAAATCCACATGAGAAACCTATCTGAGAATTATAATTTGAGAAAACACCAAAATTTATTAGGAGCAACTTAAAGAAATGGTAAAACTCAAGAATTACAAACGAGAAACATATCTAAATCATTGATTGAAATGAATCCATATTTATCTACAATCGTAATCTCAATTTCAAGTAGGCCCATATTCATCAACAATTGTAACCTCAATTTTAAGTTGAACTTGTTCATCAGGAACAAAGAATTGAAAGACACATGCTTTTTTATGTGGTAAAACAAACACAAAACAAAACACCAATGATATAATTATTTATTTTCCTTTCTGAACAAAAAACAAGAAAAAACCTAAAAACTACCTTATTTTCTCTCTAATCGTTTTAGAAACTCAAAGTATACATGACAAAGAATCAATATCATCAAAAATACTATTCAAAATCATCTAAATTGAAAAGGAAACAAAAGTTTCACCAAAAACGGTATCTATTTCCCTCTTCGACTTTTATGACTCATTTTCACGGCAGAATAAAGACTAATTGTAACCAAAAACCATGACTTAAAAAAAGTGAAAAATAGAGATAAAAATTCACGTGAAACATAAAAAGGGATGTCTAATTTCCCCTTCAAATAATGAAAAATAAGTAGAAAAAGTAGAAAAAAAATGAACTTGAATATAAAGACTAATCTTAACTGAGAAACAACAAAATCATCATTTACTAGATATCATATCCTTACAACTATCTAGAAAAAAAGGAAAAAATTAAAAGGAGAGACAGAAATACAATACATACCATCATAAGGTGTCCTTGTTGGAGTCAGAGCTTGAGTAGGAAACAGAAACAAAAATGGAGTTGAAAGAACAGCCGAAGCGTTACTTGTAATCGGAACGCCAGCCAATGCTCAACTCCAAAACTGAACCGGAGCCGTAGCTTGGGTAGGAAACGAAAATAGAGTTGAAATAACAGGCGGAGCGTGCCTTGTAATCGGAATACCAGCCTGTGTTTGACTCCAAATCTGAACCAGAAAAGGAGCTTTAGCCAGCGGTTGACTCAAAGGGGGAGCTAGAATCTGAGATTGAAAAGGAGCCTGAAATGCCGGTAATTTATTTGATTTAGCCACTGAAAAGTTGAAAGAAATTGTGGTTGATGGGGCATCTGAGTCATTTCGGTGCGTTCAAAGCCGGCCATCATTTGAAAGTGGATGTAAAAGAAACTTCTAGTTATCTCGGCTAAATGGAGTCTAAGAAAGAGATAAGCTCTACTATATAGGGAAACTTTGCCAAGGATAACTGTTATTGTGAAATAGATCATGGTGGTGAAGAGGCAACAAACACATTGTTATCCTAGTGCAAGGTGTTGCAACATGTGGCAGAGGCTTATAAACTATCACTTTTTTTTTCTTCTCAAAACCCTCTTCAGAATATCAGCAAAGCGAACCACATAAAGCCGCTCCTTTGTGCCACACGAACACATTTCCCTGCAATGGTACGTGACCACGCGATTAGTCTTTACCAGTCTAGCATAAGTCATGTATAAAATATAGACATAAATCATGCAGTAATTTTTCCTTAAAAAAGTATAACATCAAAAAAAAATTATAAAATAATTTTTATTCTTATTTTAAAATTAGACTAATTGGCGACAATACCCCCTTTTGTTTACCCGATTTGGCAGTGTGTCCCTTCATCATTTTTTTCAGCTTTAAACCTCATGTTCTTACTGTTTGCTTGTGTTAGCAATAGAACTGTAGATGGAGCACGTTTTCTGTCTTTGTTAAACAAAACGTGCATTGCATGTGGTTTAAGCTTAGGGACAAATTTGGGATTTTACCTTATTGTAAATGAAAAAGGATAGGTAAAAAAAATGTTCCTAAAATCCCAAATTGGTTTTTTCTTCTTCCTTGTTTTGTCCCGATTTACAGAGGAAAAGTGACATTCTTGGGTCTTCTGCATCACAAATGTTTTGCCATTGCGGAAGAGCAAAGGTTCAGACTTCTTGGATGAAGTTCAACCCAGGTAGACGCTTTTGGGGGTGTGAGAAGTATTTGGTTAGTTTGGGATTTGGCTTCTTCATTTTGGAATTTTTTGTTGAGAAAGAAAGAAGTTGGGATTTTTGACTTGCGTTTTCTGTGTTGGTTTAGGCAAATGTGGAAGATGGTTGTGGGTTTTTTCATTGGATTGATCCTCCAATGTGTGCTAGGTCGAAGACCATTATACCATGGCTCTTATGGAAGATTCACGAATTAGAACGAAGGTTGGAAGTAGTAGAGGAAAAAGATTCTCAGTATGAAGAATGGGGAAGTCTAGATGATGGTACAAGTATGGGTTGGGGTCTCTTCAAGTTTTTGAAGCCACTCTGCATATTTTTTAGTGTTATTATTTTGTTTGTTTGTTTAGCAGTAGGTTTAAATTGATGAGATTTAGATTTAGTGGGATGATGGGGTTAATAGTGGTATTTTATGATTAAATTGTAGGAAATCTAAACAAGTGAAAGTTTGTGATTTGGTTGATTTTATGCAAAACAGTAATTTTTGTATTTGTCGTTTTTGTTATATCAAGGAAGCAATGTTGATTAATAGAAATGTTGTTTTTGTTGCTTTATTTGATTGCCTATGTTTGCAGCGTATATGGAAAAAATGGATAAGTTGAATGATATGATACTAAAATTATTACAAATTAAAACATTAGTGATAATGGTTACAACCCCATCTCATACCAAAACAAAAAGTGATATGATCAACTCAGGGGGCTATGTTACAAAAGAGGAATTAATGGGTCTCTTAAAAGACCAACAATCTGAAAGGTTGATAGCAGGAACTGCTTTCCAACCCCCATACCCCCGTGATATCCAATCAAAACCATACCCCAAGGGGTATTATCCACTTTTTCCTGAATGTATAATGGGTGGAACGGAAATGCCCGAGAATATACTATACAATTCATTGATGTTTTGGGAATTTCTATCCATGATCCTGAATTACGAATAAGAGAATTCTCAAAATCATTACAAGGTTGGGCCTATTCCTGGTAAGCCAATCTCCCACCTGGAAGCATCCTAACGTGGGAAGATTTGGTAAATCAATTATGTGGAAATTTTTTCACAATCGAAAGTAGGATAGAAGCCAGTGATCAGTTTAGCCTGAGACAAGAATATGATGAAAAACTGGATGATATGTCCAAAGATTCCACGAGAAAACTCTAGAATGCAGAAACACTATATTAGAAAAGAATATGATAAGGGCTTGCATGAATGGAATGATGGATGAATATAGAAGCTATTTAAAAAATCACGATATAAAAGATTATGCGGAATTAATTTATAAAGAAAGAAATACAGGGGCATTATTCTCGAGGCTAAGGAAAAATGCTCAAGCAGAGGATTTCACAGTAAAAGCTGGAGACCTTCGCAAAAGAGAGCATATGAGGTGGCCTTCACCCAAAGCCACATGGGAAAGTGGGCTCCACGAGAAAACCCACCAGAGTTTCCTTGTAAGATTGAGAAAGTTCTTGCCTTGGTGGAAGCCTGGATCCAAGACGGAAGCTTAGAACTTCCATGAGTAGAAAGATTGCCAACTCCAGAAGAAAGAAAACACTCGAAATTTTGTTGTTATCATCCCACAATAGCATGTTGCGCCCTGTGGAGAATTTTTGATAAAAGATTGTAAAAAGGGAAAGTCATCCTAGAAGAAACCGCAGTTGAGGAAATGCCTTTTCCCTATCACAAGGAAACTATGATGATGGTCATTTCTGAAGCAAGCAAATATAATGTGTCAATCGAAGAAATTGAAGAAAGATCAACCCCGAAGGATGTCACATATTGCCTAGTACAATCCTTGCTAAATTCTAAGTTCTTCCTAACCTTCTTCAACCGATTAGATTCCCAAGAAGATGCTAGGAAAGAAGCCATGGAGAAATTATTAGGCGTTGTGCAAAAGTATGGACCAGCATGTTAGATGGTAAGTCACCCTTTTAGAAAGATGACAAGCGGGCATGAAAATATGATAATATTCTCTTCTAAGGATTACCAGTGTGATTATATACATAATAGACCCCTGTATGTGGAAGCAAAAATCTATGAGTTAACTATGAAACGAGCCCTCATGGATAGCAGAGCTTCTGTAAATCTAATGCCAAAAAACATGTTTGAAGCATTGCCACATGGGCAAGAGCGCCTGACACCTCATGAAGTAACACTGTCAGGTTTCACATCTAGCAGGTTATGAACTATGGGACATATCACGATAGATCTGAAAGTGGGACCTCTAAGAAGCCCAACTCGTTTCCATGTCTTAGAAAAATTATTACTGGGGTGACCATGGATCCATGCCCCCAATTGCGTGCCCTCCACACTGCATCAGTGCCTAAAGGCCTTGGTAAAGGGGAAAAGCGTACACATCCGCGCATCAAGGATTTCATTTGCCTTGGAAGAGGCACAACTAGCAGAAGTAATTTTATTCAACAAGACGGTACTTTTAGAGACTAGTGCAATGACACGACCCAGTAGTAATCACTTCGCAGAAAGGGTAGGAAGAACGACCAAGGTATCAGGTACAAAGAGTCTTGTTGTCCATGGGAAGAAAAGCCTACTGCTTATGACGGTATGGGGGGGACAAGTGACCAGCTTGATCCCCGTATCTACATGATTGAGGAAGGAAACAAGACATTAGGGCTGCCCACAAAAAAGTCGAAAGAACAAGCTAATTCATTAGAGGAGGTAGATCTTTCGAACGATGGCAAAGACCCACAAACAGTGTTAATTTCGATAGAGCTCACAAGCGAAATAAGGAGCATGATAGTCGAGACATTTCAAAACAACAAGGATGTGTTTGCATGGACCTATAACAAAATTTCGGGACTTGATCCGACGGTGGTAACACATTAACAAGCATTAGAATTAGCTCAAAGGCCGGTCAAGCCAGAAGTGGAAAAAGTCCTCAATGCGGGATTCATACGACCCTGCAAGCACCCTTAATGGTTATCCAACATCGTGCCCGTAGAAAAGAAAAACGGAACTATCCGATGTTGTGTGCACTATAGACACTTGAATAAAACATGTCCAAAAATGGTATCTATTTTTCTCTTTTACTTTTATGACTCATTTTGTCGACGAAATAAAAACTAATCATAACCAAAAACCTATACTTAAAAAAAGTGAAAAATAAAGCTAAAAATTCACCTTAATATAAAAAGGGATGTCTGATTTCCTTTTCAAATAATGAGATATTATTAGAGAAAATCAACTCAGAATAACTATTTCATAAAGGCTAATAATAACAAAAAACCTAAGCTTAAAAAAAATAAAAAAATAAAAATAAAAATTCACCAAAAAGATAAATAAATAAAAAAACAAAAAAAAAGTGGTGTTTGATTTCCTCTTCAAATAATGAAAAATAAATATAAAAAATCAACTTAAATATAAAAGCTAATCATAACCGAGAAACTCAGGAAAACAAATCATAACCGAGAAACCTAATAAAACAGAGATGTCTGATTTTCTTCTAGTTCGATCCCCGCTTTGAATCGAAAAAATAAATAAATAAAAGGACAAGGTTTTGCAGATAGAATTTTGAAGAGAAAGATGAAGATAATGATGAGAGTGGTAACGGAAAAAAATTTAATGTGAGAGTGGTATTTTAAATAAAATAAAATAAAAGTAAGAGTTTTTTTTTTTTAATCTTTTTATTAATTCATTTCTTTAATTAAATTTCATGATTATTTATTTATTATTTAAATTAAATCGTATTGTTTTGATTTTTTGATTTTTTTTTTTAAGGATTATGAGCTTAACATATATTGTAGTTTGGGCGAAATGTGCAAAAAAATGTAGACCAACTTTGATGTGCAATACATTTCTCAATCCGTGCTTTATCTACACAATCTACACATGCCTTTTCAAATTTCGATTTTTTAGACACAACACAAGTTGAGGACATGTTAGTGGACAACTAAATAGATTTGGAATTCCATTTGCTATAAGAACTTGGTATAACCAAAGAGAGAAAAAGAGAAAGTGGTGCCAACGAAAATTACATATGGACACTAAAAACAGAGAGAGTAACGAAATGAGTAAAAATCATTCTTTTGTCATAAAAAAGCTCTTTACATATTATATAAAAGAAGTTAATATCTAAAAAACCTCAAGAATCAAAGGATGTTCTACATCTGCCATCTTCTTAAGTATACACTTCAAGGCAAGTTCAACAACATCATGTTCAGCTACTTTTCGTTGGTTATAAGTGTTTGAAGAAGTATATTTAGCACCATCCACAAACACAGTTAACATATACCTCAGGGCATATGCAAATCCTTCTTTTATGGTCCAATATATAGGAAGTGGTATGTCAAACCTTTGAGTGTATTGTTGTAAACTATTCTTATGCATAAGGTGACCTACTTCTAATAATTACAGAACATTTTGATTGTTCGTATTAAATATGCATTTATCATATTGTTAAAGCATATTTTGAATAGAAATCCACTTGTGAAAGCTATCTTTTAATTCTAATTTGAAAAAACACCAAAATTTATTGGGAGCCGCTTAAAGAAATGAGAAAACTAAAGAATTAAAGACAAGAAACATAGAATTCAAATCATTGATTGAAACTGACCCATATTGATTTACAATCGTAACCTCAATTTCAAGCAGGCCCATATTCATCTACAATCGTAACCTTAATTTTAATTTGAACTCGTTCAATAGGAACAAAGAATTGAAAGACACGTTCTTTTTTTTTTTTGGTAAAACAAATACAAAATAAAACATGAATGATATAATTATTTATTTTCATTTTTTAATAAAAAATAATAAAAAAAACCCCTAAAAACTACATTTTTCTCTCTAATATTTTCAATCATAATAATAACATTTTCAAAAGAATATGTTTCAATCATCCCTTCAGAAAATTAAAGTGTACACAGCAAAGAATCAATTTTATCAAAAATACTACTCACAATAATCTAATTTCAAAAGGAAACAAAAGTTGCACAAAAAATGGTATCTATTTTCCTCTTTAACTTTTATAACTCATTTTGAAAACGGAATAATGACTAATCGTAACAAAAACCTAGAATTAAAAAAAATGAAAAATAAAGATAAAAATTCACCTTAAACATAAAAATGTATGTCTAATTTTCTTTTCAAATAATGAAATATTACTAAAAAAAAAAAAAATCAACTCATAAAGATTAATTTCTAAAGACTAATCATAACAAAAACCTAGACTTAAAAAAAATAAAAAGACGTCTGATTTCCTCTTCAAATAATGAAAAATAAGGAGAGAAAATCAACTTAAATATAAAGACAAATCATAACCGAGAAACCCAATAAAAAAGAGATGTCGGATTTTCTTACTACTTGTTTCCCACTTCGAGTCGGAAATAAAAGGACAAGGTTTAAATGAGGGAATTTGGAAGAATAAAATAAAGAGGATGATGTGAGTGGTAAAAGGGAAAAAAAAAAAGAGTTTTTGTATTTTTTTTCTTTTTATTAATTCATTTCTTAATTAAATTTCATGATTATTTATTTATTATTTTAATTAAAGGGTTATGTATTTTTTTTTAAAAAGGATTATGAGCTCAATATATAGTCTCTTTGGTGCAAATACTTCCCAATGTTGTGCAGTTTTATATATTACCCCCCAAATTTAAAAATTAGCGCGAATACCCTCTGAACTTGCATTGTTTTGACAATTTTAATTAAAGTACCCCTTGAAATTTTTAAAAAATTGCCAAAAATGTAAGTTCAGGGGGTATTTGAGCTAATTTTTGACTTTGAGGGGCAATATATAAAAGCGTGTAAACATTAGGGGATATTTACATCAAAAAGTCTAATATATATTGTTGTTTGGGCGAAATGGAAAAAGAAGGAAGACAAACTTTAACATGTAGTACACTTCTCAATGCGTGTTTTGTGTACACAATCTACCCTTGTCTTTTCAAATTTTGATTTTTCTAACACAACATAAGTTACTAAAAAGATTTGGAAATCCATTTGCTGTAAGAGCTTGGCATTACCAAAGAGAGAAAAAGAGAAAGTGGTGCCAACGAAAATTACATTTGGAGGCTAAAGACAGAGAGAGTAAAGAAAGGAGTAAAAATCATTCTTTAGTCACTAAAGGCTCTTTACATATTACATAAGAAGCTAATATCTAACAAACTTCAATAATCAAATGATGTCCTTCATCTGCCATCTTCTTAAGTATACACTTCAAGGCAAGCTCAGCAATATCTTGTTCAGCTGCTTTTTGTTGGTTAATAAGTATTTGAAGAAGTATATTTAGCACCATCCACAAACACAGTTGACCTACCTATACCTCGAGGCATATACAATTCCTTCTTTTATGGTCCAATATATAGGAAGTGGTATGTCAGACCTTTGAGTGTATTGTTGTAAACTATTCTTATGCATAAGGTGACCTACTCTTAACAATTTCAGAAAACATTTTGATTATTGGTATTAAATATGCAATTACCATATTGTTAAAGCATATTTTGAAAAGAAATCCACTTGTGAAAGCTATATTTTAATTCTGATTTGAAAAAACACCAAAATTTATTAGGAGCCACTTAAAGAAATGGTAAAACTCAAGAATTAAAAACAAGAAACATAGAATTCAAATCATTGATTGAAACTGTCCCATATTGATCTACAATCGTAACCTCAATTTCAAGCAGGCCCATATTCATCTACAATCATAACCTCAATTTAAGTTGAACTTGTTCAACAGGAACAAAGAATTGAAAGACACGTGCTTTTTTTTTTGGTAAAATAAATACAAAATAAAACACAAATGATATAATTATTTATTTTCCTTTTTCTAACAAAAAACAAGAAAAACCCTAAAAGCTACCTTTTTCTCCTAAAATTTTCAATCATAATAATAACATTTTCATGAGAATATGTTTCAATTATCCCTTCAAAAACTCAAAGTATACACAGCAAAGCATTAATTTTATCAAAAATACTACTCAGAATAATCTAATTTGAAAAGGAAACAAAAATTGCACAAAAAATAGTATTTATTTTCCTCTTCAACTTTTATGACCCATTTTGATGACAGAATAAAGATTAATTGTACCAAAAAAATTTTGACTTAAAAAAAGTGAAAAATAAAGATAAAAATTCACCTTAAATATAAAAAATGGATGTCTAATTTCCTTTTCAAATAATGAAATATTACTAGAGAAAATCAACTCATAATAACTAATTTATAAAGATTAATAGTAACCTAAAACTTATACTTAAAAAAAAAAATTAACCCGAAAGATAAACAAAAAAGATGTCTGATTTCATCTTCAAATCATAAAAAATATAATAGAGAAAATCAACTTAAATATAAAAACCAATTATAACCGAGAAACTTAGAAAAAAAAATAATCATAACCGAGAAACCCAATATTTCATTAACTACCATATCTCAATATTTGATGTAATCTTTAACTCTTTTTCTGTAATTTTCTTTTTGTGTTTAATCTGTTATTATCTGCGCTTATTTTATTTTTTTTCCAAATTTTCATTTGCTAACATGGCTCCAAAATTATGCATCTAATGCATTGATTTGATTCTCCTTCTCAATTATAACTCTTTTGGGAACTTTAGCTTTTTTATATAATAAATCTTTTGTAGAGATTAAAAACACAATTTTGAGTCTAATTTGCTTTTTTCTTTTGACTGAGAGTTTAGATTATATATATATTTTTAAGATGTGTAATTTTCTTTTATGCTCTAGAAGATTTTCTTGGGGTCAAAACCCTTTATTTTTGTATATCCCTATGCCATTTTTCTTTAAAATATATTTATATATTTTTAAAGGAAACTCCCTTTTTTTTTTTAAATTCTAACGGTTTGGTTGCCCTACTCTGCCACATGTTGGTGTGATCTTCCTGATGAAACAGGCAAAGGTAGCAGCGCGGGGCAGAAAGAAAAATCTCCAATCACATTATTTCCTTATTTTGGCAGTTTTTGAATTTTCTGTCCAGACTTATTCATGTTTTGTTTAATCCCAAAACTCAAATTCCTTGCGTTTATATATATAGATGTAGGTTGATAATTTAATAGGAGATGGACATACACACACACACACACACACACATATATATATATATGGATATAAGTTCTAAATTGTCTCAATTAAGGACCTTATAAAAATATGGCTTTTTAAACCAAAATGGTCCTAAAATTTTGTAGTAAGTTGCATCTCGATCCCAACTCTTTAAAAATTATACTAGAATTTTTGACTTTTAATTTTGTTACAGCATTGATTCTTTTCATTAACCACTTGTCTTGTGGGTCCTATATAATTTAACTATAGTTAATAAAAAAAAATTAAATTTAAAAGAAAATATTTTTTCTCACTTTGTGCCTCTTACTCTTTTCTTTTTCTCTTCTTCTTCTTTTCTTTCTTTCTTTCTCTCCCGACAAAACCACCCATTTCTTTCTCTTCCATTTTATGTTGTTGTTCATCATCGCTCGTTTGGGTAGGGGAGGAAGAGTCAAACACTACAAGAAAAACATCGTCGCTAAATAGAGAATAGTCGCCGCTAATTATCTATAGAGTCGTCGCAGATTATCGTCGCAAATAACTCGTGGCTGATGTTCTATAGTGACGACATCTTGTCGTCGCTATATGTCTTGGAACTATAGCGACGACAATGTCGTTGCTAGTGTCGTCGCTATATTTTAAATTTCCCTTACAACAAGTTTGAAATTGTCGTCACTAAAGTTTACAGTACAGCATCGACTATAGTATTTGCGACAACATATAGTCGCCCCTGTTGACCTAAAGTTTTTTTTAAAAAAATTATTTAATAAAATAAATAATATTAATTTATAATTAGTTTTTAATATTATTAAAATTAATAAA
>WUAT03010323.1:0-14575 GCA_010015005.3 Ulmus americana
ATGTTATATTTTGCTGCATGGTTTGCTTAACAAACTCAAAAACTATTTTCGAAACTAAATGGTTTAAGTTTTAAATCACTATAGATTTTAAGTAAATTATTTAATGTTTTAAAAAGTGGTTTTCTAAGGTTTTAAAGAAAATTCAGTTTTATTTCCACAACGAGTTTTGATAGTAAATTCTAAAGGGGTTTAGAAACCTTTTCAAGATAGGAATGTTTATCTTTCAAGATAATTTTTTTAAAAACATTTATGTTGAAATTTTTAAAGCCTTAAGTAAGATTATTAGTAAGTAAGTGAGAGCTTAGGAAGGTCGGGCTCTCACACTTCTGGTGCCCGAGCAAGTATTTGTATTGCTTACTTGGGTGTATATTTGCAACAAAGGCTGACTACCTCGTTTAGTCCACGAAATTTGAAACTGTCAGGATGCCCTACAAAAATGAGTTATATATTCTCTCAGAGACTCATTCGGGCCCTGGATTATCTTGTACATAATCTCAGTTGGCCTCTAGACCGGTTCCGAATTGGTGAACTGGGCCAAAAACTTCTCCTTCAGCTCTGAAAAACTTCCAATCGATCCTTTTGGTAAATTGACATACTAAGTGCGAGCATGCTCCCCTAATGTAATTCTGAACAACTTGCATTTCAAAGCATCATGGTCGCGATTCAGTGCCATGTGGATAGCATAATTATCCAAGTGTTCGGAATGGCTCGTTGTGCCCAAGTATTTGATTGCTAGCTTCGGGAGTTTCACACCTGGTGGAATTTGATATTGATCAATTGCCGAGCTAAAAATTAACCAGTTCTCAACCGCAGTCTTGGATAAAGATCCAGTGAACAGCTGGAAAAACTCAGACAACTTTCTATCAATGTAAACGGTAGGATCTTGCGCCAAAAGTATACTTAACTCTGTTGTGGCCTCTATTCGGATAAGAGGTTGATAATGGATTTCTTGTTTATACGGTGGAGGGTTTGTTCGGGTTATATGCTTCGGTCAGCGTGGGTTTCCCTGAACCATTACTTCCGTCTGGGTTCTAGAAGTAGCTTCCTCATTTCGGGTGTTCCTTTTCCGATTAAGGCCTTCTTGGAGTCTTGAATTCCTAGAATAGTTTGAGCTGGTGTAATTCGTTCGTGCACCAATCACCTCATAGGAATGATATTTCCTACTCAACCGTCGGGCAATTCAATGTACTGGTCAAACAAGTTTTGTGGCACCAATGGCCCTCTTTGGGACGTATTAACTCTGGGATGGGAAGAACTTGATGTTGAATGTTCAGGGACTTGTCCGAGTGCTAAGTTCAGGTTCTAACCAACCCTAGGACGCTGTTCGGGAACATATTTAGGCAACACCCTCCACTTTCCATGATCTGAATTTGCAAGCTCTTTCTAAGACCACCACTTGGTTTGATGGTGAACTTTGATCAATATTCGGCTGCTTACTTCGCCGTCTAGACCCCCTTCGAGTTCGGTTGACCCTTTGAGCAAGATTTTGCGTATTCAGAGTCAAGTTCAAATCTATTCCTAGTGCTCGATTAGCATTTCAATCCTCTGGCTATTCGGGATGGTTGACGAACTGCGTGGAAGTTTGTCTGGGATACTGTGTACCCGGTGTTGGTGAGAATAAAGCTTTGTATGCTGGACCAACATGTAAACCCGTTGGCCTTTTTCATTCCTTATGGAGTTGCGTGGGTTATGCTCTCCATCATAATCAGATACGGTAGTAGCCATATGAACGTATTTGGAAAGACAAAGAAAATGCTAGGGGCAACTTAATCACTTCTAAAGGCCCTCCTTCTAGTGTCAATTGTTATTCCCAAATCTAGAAATATGGATAACAATATGGAATCTCAAGTTTAAGCATAATAACACTTGTAAGCACAATAATACTTGTAAATAATGAGGTTCGAAAAAACTAAGATCTGAGAACAAATAATTAACTTCAATTCAGATTGAAAGCAAGGACAATATTGAGGTTTTAGAGAGAGGCAAGAGATTTTTAGAGAGAATTGGTGGTTGTGAAGTGTAAAGAACGTAAATGTGCCATTACTGCTCTCCACTATTTATAGGCAAAAGTGGAGGCATTATAATACAAATTAAATACATTGTTGGATTTGACCTATTCTACTAAGTATGGTCTTAATGGCATTGATTACAGAGGCAGTATGGGCGTTCTCCTTAATTTCAAGGTTAGGTTGGGCTGCAGTAGGGTAGTTGACGAACATTAAATACAGTCTACTCATCATTTAATGCCCGCTAACACAGTATGCGCGCTATCCAGGTTCCATACCTTGAACAACCCTATTCAGTAAACACGCCAGAACACCTGCACAGATCTCTTCAGGCAACATTTCCAAACCTCGAACCAAATAACCCTTGTCCACCCAAAACCTCCGTATTAACCCACTAACCGCTCATTTTTGCTAATTAATCCTAGGGGTGAATTTAGGTATTACAATAATATAATCACATAAATATTTATTCCTAGTTTATATTTTGTTTTAGCCATCATATCTCAATTCCTTTTTCTTTTAGAGGTAGTGTTTGTGTAACCTTCCATCTTAGTATTATTATTATTGAAACAAAGTAACCATAATTTTTTGATAAGTGATATGAGAGAATTTTCTGATGATATTTATGTTTAATATTTTTTGAGTATTGTTGATGCATAAATCTGGTTAACGGTCAAAGTAGATTACGTAGGTAATTCTTCCAGGTAAGCAAGATGACACGGCCAATTTTGCCACATTTTAGTCTAGAGACATCGCGTCTCAAATTGACTGAGTGTTGAGAAGCTCCTTGAGGAACTACATAATTCAAAGATGATACAAACATCTAAAATAGCTTGTCGTAAGCGTAAAGTCCAAACTTGAAGAAGCACTGGGGTTGGATGCCAAGAAAATGAACAAAATGCACGAAAATGCGATGATGGTCCAGAAGGATTTTAGCTCGGTCTGGCTGAGCTGACCAACTTGGCAAGGGTGCTGGCTGAGATAAACAGCTCGGCAGGCATGTCCCTTAGCTTGGAAAGCTTGGTCTTCAGCTCGATTGGCTCGTTCTTTAGCTTAGGATACGGATAGCTCGGCCCGGCCAAGGGATAACTCAGCCTGGACAAGGGATAGCTCAAGTTGGCCAAGAGGTAGGTTAGCTCGGCCAAGGAAGGGTTGGGCAAAGTTGAGTAGCCCAACATACACGAGCTCAACTCGGGACACATAAGGCATAGCTTAGCAAGTGATCGTCTAGGTTGCTCACACAGCTACCTCATACAGCCCCTCGTCCATGCATCCCGCTCAGCAGCCCACGATGCCCATAGCTCGGACTGCTTGCGTGCATGAACCTAGCGTGTAGTCTTATTTAGCTCAGCTCAGTAGCTTACCTCAGCACCCCGCGCACATTATCCATGCGTCTTGCGCGCATGTCCACGTAGCTTGTCAAGCTGCCTTGCCCGCACCCCAGCATGCTCAACACACAGTGGCACCTAGCCTTCCTGCCTACTTGCCCTGGTTAAGGTGGCCTGGTAGCCGATCGGACCCAGTCGTATCTTTGTAATATTTTGACACAGATGACCTCACCGTCATCGTGTTATTCACGAATTATCTTGAGAGGTGTCACACTTGAATTTTTCACTAAGTCTGGAAAGTGGAATTGAAAATCACTCCAGTCTGACATAAGGATGAACAGCGGCATTTAGCTAGTTGCCATCGCAATCAAAGCTCCGGGATGCCAATCTAGCAAACATAGCTACCAGCTCAGTCTTGATCTAGCCTACATGTCAATCATTTTGAGATGACGTGGATGCAACCTTAACCATGTAAGAAGAAGAAGAAAAAAAAACCCCATAACAGTTATCCCCTAGTTTTCGAGTCAAGAGATTGGCTCGAAAACTATATGTGAGACATTCCTGAACTTAACTTTCATTGTCATTGAGGATTTTCCTTCAGATTTTCCGATTTGTTGAGAAAATCTAAGCTTAGATTAGGAAACTCAAGGAAGTTAAGACTTGACGGCGTCCTAGTTCCTTGGCATATAACTAAGAGGATTATGATTTGACAACTGCTAAGATCATGAAATAAGAAAGTTCAAGCTGTGATTTCATCTACTGGGAACTTTATCATGGATTTAGGTTTAATATGACTAATTTTAACTTTGACGTCTTCTAAAATTTGTATATCTTTTCGTTATTTTTCCAGGGACACCTAGATATCATTTTTTGGACTTCGTACGAAGAAGTTAAGACCAAAATAATAAGACGTGTTCAAGATCTACTGAGACTTCGTAGCTCTACCCGCTGGGAATCTCGACAAGGACTTTGGCACTGATGAAGGCTGAATTTGACTCCAAAGTCTATTTTAAAATTGTAGAAATTTTTGTCATCTTTTTGGGACACCTAAATTATCTCATTCGGACTTTGGACGAAGAAGTTACGGCTGAAGTACTAAGACAAGCGTGAGCGTAGCAATCCAACTCGGTAGGAAGCTGAGTTGCCAAAAGCACAAAATTCCTGCTCGGTAAGTTACCGAGCTAGCCATAATATCTTCATGAAAATTGTATATCTTTCTCTTAGCTGTCCAAGGACACCAAGATCAACTAATTTGGACTTCATATTTGAATGTTATGCCCAAAATACTAAGACATATTCATGTTCTAGATCTTGAATTGTGGAGAGTTAGGAGAAAGAAAGTTCTAGATCTTGAATTCTTAAGAGTCTAGGAGAAAGCAAGTTCTAGATCTTGAATTATGGAGAGTCTAGAAAGAAAGAAAAAAATCTCTAGATCTTGAATTCTGGAGAGTCTTGGAGAAATAAATATATCTTGAATTTTGGAGAGTCTTGGAGAAAAGAAAGCTCTAGAAAAGTTGAAGGAAGATCCAAACAATTCTAATATGCCAAGTTAGACTCAGTTTTTCCTTTCCCTTTTCTCTCTCCATTTTTATGTCTCTATTTCCTTGCCCTCCAAGCAAAGTAGTTTTAGAACTCTCATTCTAAGTGAATGGAGAATTTTACTTGTAAAATTGGCAGCTAGTTCCATCAATGACCCATGGTGGGTCGTAGCTATTCTAGGATGTCTTGACTTGGGAAAATATTTTAAAGTGGAACGAAGCTGGGGGCATCTCAGGATCTAACTTCACATGTCAGAGGAAAGTGGTTATACCTTGCCATAGCAGCGTTGATGCCAAATGCTAGAGAAGTTGAAGCTATAATGAAGTTTGCTAAGTCGAAGTTTCAGTCAATTGAGAAAGACTTAACATAATATATGAGTGGTTCCATTATGAGTGAAGCAGATCATAAAAGAAATTCGAGCTCTCTTTAGTTTGAAGTGACCATTTGAAAACCAATAAGGAAGAAGAAAACCAAGAGAGTTGACACTACTGATCCCATCGTCCTTTCAAAATCTCTGGCGAAGACTGAACTGTTCAGATCCAAGGTTCCAGAAGAACAATTGATTGAGCTTCAACACTTGTGGACATTTATCTTCCATGCAAAGACTGAACTGTTCACATCCAAGGTTCCAAAAGAACAATTGATTGAGCTTCAACACCTGTGGACATTTATCTTCTATGGTGGCTTGGCTGAAATGTAACGAGCAGTGGCCAATGATTTCATCATATATGAAGTTGTAGGTGTCCAATAGACTTGCTTTTTGTGGAATTGGAAAGCTAACTCAATAAAGTTTAATTGATTTGTTCATCATTTGTCCAAATTTAGACTCCATCATGACGAAAAATAACCACCAATCTGAGCCAGGAACCAAGTTCGGCTGGAACCTACTCAGGTCTCTCTAAAACATCAAGAGAGGATCATGCGGCCCTTCGCTAGGTTCAAAGGCAAGAAAGTCATCCCTCATCTATGATTTAGGGTTATAATAAGATGTTGTTGAATTGAAGAAGCGAGAAGTGGATCAAGGAAGTTGAGTTTAAGTTCGAGGATGACAAGTAGACGATGACTTATAGGCTAGGGATAAGAGTCATAACACTATAAAGCTCCATTCTGAGACTGCTGAGTTTTTCAAGTGGATGAATTCTGATGTGGATGATATGGTCGTGGATATTGATGGTGAACAATAGATCCCAATAGACACTTAGTAGCCTCGTGACTTAAATTTACTTTGGGTTCCTACGTGACCCTCTTTTCCTTTCTAGATGTAGTTATGACTTGAATAGACTTAGTAACGCCTTGTTTTAATTCTGAGATGACTATAGCTTGATTATGTTTTAGCATCGCATTATACATTCTTCTAATTTATAATATACCCTTCCTTTATCTTTTGTAGCACTCGTGAAATTTCAATTTGAATCGTCGCGATTTATCATCAATTGAGATTTCCAAGCTATTTGACCTTGACTTGCTATATTCTCAAAATTTTGCTAAGTATAGGAAGGAAATCAATTCGGGTGAGACTAACCTGAAATGACTGAGCTGGCCTTGGTTAAACTGAGGTTGAGTTAAGGCCTTGGCCGAGCTAGAGCCTTGGTTGCCTTGGAGTCTAGGTGAGGCCTTTGCCGAGCTAGGGCCTTGGTCGATCCTGCTTCGTCGAATATCATGTTTCATACTTAACCAAGTTCCCCAACCAAGGTTAGATTCGTGACCGTAGACGAGGTCATCGCGACCGTGACTATCGCATTGAGGTCATTGCTACCGTGGGGATCATTGCGACCGAGGTGGTCATCGCGGTGGATCCAATTTTACTAAGTGTTGTTCCATACTTAGACAATTTTTAACAAGTGTTGGACTTCAAGTGAAAACATGAAACTTAGTTTTTTTTTACTGGGTGGTTCTTTTTTGAGGCAGGACATTCCAACCAGAACACAACATCGAGTCATAACAGTAAAATAGTTCTAAGCGTAGAACATCGGTTCTAAGCATAAGACTTAGTTATTTTTGACTGAGTTGCTCCCTTTCGAGGGATGACATTTCCAGCAAGGAAGTGAAATCGAGTAGTCACATACTAAATTAGTTGTGAAAAACTAGGGTTGGATTTAGATATCCACATCGATGGTTAAGAATAATCACTGTTTCATCCATGGTGAGCTTGGAGATGAAATTGAACAGATGAAAACGTTTTTCAATGCTATAGTTTAGGACGGCTTTGATTGGTAAGGTATGTTACCCCCCGAAGTGTTGGAAACTTGGTGAATTTTCTAAAAATTAAAGCGATTCTACCGAGCATGCATCGTGGAAGTGGTGTATTCGGTTTTAGTCCTCTATTGAGATTAAGTATGGTTATTCAGGTAGCGAACCTCATAACACAATTGAGAATTGAGAAAGAAATTGAATAGTTCTTTATTGACGGATAATTATGGAATTACATCATTTATTTGCTTAAGAAAAATGAGTCAAAGGCAAAACTGTAAGCTTAGTCATTGATAAATAACGTCGAAAATGTTCAGTATCCCAAGGGTTAGAGAGCGGTGTGCCCCCAAGCGTTTGTAGCTTAAAAGTGTTTGAGCACAAGACTACATGACTGTAGAGCATGACATGGGAGAGGAACTTGGAACGAGAGCAGAGCTGGTATGGGAGCAAAACTTGGCATGGCTACAAAGTTTGGCTTGGCTGTGGAGCTTGGCAAGGATGCGGAGCTCAGCAAGGCTGCAAAGCTCGGAAAGACTGCAGAGCTCCAAATGGAAGTGGAGCTCGGCAAGATTGTGGAGCTCAGTGAAACTGTAGAGCTCGACAAGGCTACGAAGCTCAGAAAGACTCCAGAACTCGGCTAGGCTACAGAGCTTGGCAAGACTACAAAGCTTGGTAAAACTTTGAAGCTCGGAAAAGAAGCAGAGCTTAACATAGAACCAAAGCTCAGCATAGAAATAGAGCTCGGCCAGAAAGCAGAGCTCGGCAAAGCTACGGAGCTCTCTTAGCTACGGAACTCAGCTCGACACGACTGTAGAGCTCGTCAAGACTATGGAGCTCAGCACGACTGCGAAGCTCGTCAAGACTGTGGAGCTCGACAAGGATGGGGATATAGGTAAGACTGTAGAGCTCGGCAAGGCTGCGGAGTTGGGCAAGGCTGTGAAGCTCGGCAAGAATGCTGAGTTGGGCAAGGCTGCAGAGCTCAGCAAGACTACAGAGTTGGGCAAGGCTGCGAAGCTCAGAAAGGTTGTAGAGCTCTACAAGGCTACGAAGCTTGGCAAAGTTGGAAAGCACAGCAAGGCTGGAGAGCTCGGCAAGGCTGCGGAGCTCGGCAAGACTATGGAACTCAACATGGAAGCAGAGTTCGACAAGACTTCGAAGCTCAGCAAGGCTACGGAGCTCGGCAAGACTGCAGAGCTCGGAAAAACTATAGAGTTGGGTAAGGTTGCAGAGCTCAGAAAGATTGCAGAGCTCGCAAGACTGTGGAACTCACCAAGGCTGGGGAGCTCCGCAAGGTTGTAGAGCTCGGCAAGAATTTGGAGCTCGCCGAGGTTGCAAAGCTCGGCAAGGTTGTAGCGCTTAGAAGGCTGCGGAGATTGGCAAGATGGTAGAGCCTGGCAAGACTACAGAGCTTGGCAAGACTGCAAAACTCAACAAGGCCGAGGAGCTCAGCAAGACTACGAAGTTTGGCAGAGCTACAGAACTCAATAAGTATGCAGAGCTTGGCAAGATTACACCGCTTGGAAAGGATTCATATTTCGGCAAGGAAACGGAACCCAGCAAGGATATGGAGATTGACAAGGATAAACTAAACATGGATGACGCCGACAAGAGACAAGTTCTTCGTGTTGCTCGATAGCAAGCTTCATCATGTATAACTTGTAAAATATGCAGATTTGATCGACCTGTGATTGCATTGCAGAATGAGGGGTGCTCCATTCGCCTAGGTGAGCACGACTGTTATCTTGGCAATGGCAATAATAACTTGTCAATGTTATCATCAACATTGGAGTTGTTACGAATATCCTTGTTTCCTAGAGGTTGACCTCGGCCAACATGGCCATTTGAAATCTTGGCCATTTTGATTAGTAGTCTCAGCTTGGCTTGTGCTGCGTGAGACAGTCTTGGATGACCATTGCAGTCGAGATTACTTCACTAAGCCATTCAAAAGGCTTAGGTGAGATAAGCTATTTTAATTGTGTGTTTGGAAAGGTGTTTGCTGGTATGGAAATGTGTATATTATCCACACAAGGCCCTCCTTCTAGCACCAAACTGTTAATGCATAAATCTGGTCAATGGTCAAAGTAGATTACGTAGGCAATTCTTCTAGGTAAGCAGGATGACCTGACGTCGAGTTAGGTCTAGCTAAGGAAATATGATGGCGTCATCGTGAATGTAACTGCACCAAAGCTAAAGAGTTATCTGGAGAGGTGATCAACAAAACAGAAAACAATTAGAGGTCTGGGGAGCTGTTCTCCCGATTACACTCTGATGCTTAAGTCAGATCAAGAAGTGAGTTATCTTGAGAGAGATAACATCTTAGGATAGATTGCATGTACCTTGTGTGAGGAAAAATGAAATGTATTTATAATGATACATGATAAAGGAAGAAGGAGCTATTTGCATGGAGAAGAAACATGCTTCTTCTTTGCAATATTTTGACACGGATGACTCGTCGTCACCGTGTTATTCAAGAATTATCTTGAGAAGTGTCGCACTTCAATTTTTCACTAAGTTTGGAAAATGGAATTGAGAATCACTCCAGTCCGACATGAGGATGAACGGTGGTGTTCATTTGGTTGCCATTGTGGTCAAAGCTCCAGGATGCCAGTCTGTGTTTGGCAAACATAGCTACCAACTCAGTCTTGATCTGGCCTACGTGTCAATCATTCTAGGATGACGTGGACGCTACCTTAGCTTTAACAAAAATCCCAATAAATTATAAATTCATTACTTAATATTTGAAAATTGAATGTTCCCTTGAATTAGTTTCAAGACCGGGTATAAATTATAAGCATAAATGTTTAAAGCTTAAACCCGAAATGCAAGGTGTAAAAGTATAACAGAACTGGTTAGAGTTGAAGAGGAAGCAATAGGGATCAGTGTTCAAGGCTAGGATCTATGTAATATGAATAGTAAGTTGCGCACCTGTCAAGCAGTTCTCACTGCAAGTAGGACTCTTCTATGGATTAGTGGGAAGGCGCAAGATAAGAGAAGATTCGTCTATCTAAGTTGCTGACGTTAAGATTATCTCTCGGAGAAATCTTTACCCTGAAGTGGGGAACATTGTGCAAATAGGGTTCTTCAGAGATGGTGATCGTTATCTTGTTTTTCCCTTAATCTTAGTAAACAAGAAGATCATCAGAAAATGATTATTCTCATGAATGATCATCTTTGTTTTCTTGTACTGTTTTCATATTCAATATTTGAGTATTTGTTTATTCTAATTCATCATTTATGACTTTTTAGGATTGGAGTTTTCTTTCGATTAGGCATTAACCATAATATGCTCGATCCTTGTAACCATCGTTTTTCATAAATAAAATTCCTCTTTAAAAAATAGAAGACAAATAAATATGCTAATACATCTTTTATGAGCCAGTTTGCCCAATTAATCAGGCATTACCATGTGTGCTATATACCTCGTTACATTCTCTAAGCATATAATATAACACATTTAACTATTACATAACAACTTAATGTCTCGGACTTTAGATACCTCTTAAAGAACATCACCAAAGACCAATAATTGTTGGAGAGCCTTCTCAGCAGCCAGCCTGAGACCTTCTCGTATCCTTGCACCCATAATAGCGTAAATAATTAAAAGGGATAATTATATATTGGTAATCTCTAATTAACTATAAATACAAAAAAAAACTTTCAATTTTTTAAAATTCACTGGGTATCCTCTAATTAACCATAAGGCATAAATACAAAAAGAATCTTTAATTAACACATTTTTATGAAAATGTCTAAATTACCCTTGAAAAATTAATTAAAAACTGAGTCATTTTCATATTTATGATTAACTAGAGAGTACCATTATGTAATTATCCCTAAAAATAAGATATTTTGAATGAATGTCTAGATATATATATATTTTGAATGAATTTCTAGATAAATTTTGAAAAGATTTCTAGATATATGTTCAAAGGATTTCTAGTTATATCACTATGGCCCGTGATAGAAGTTGGTTTTGATGAAATTGGTCCTTAATTTCTCCAAAATTCCAAAGTGATTTTTTCAGAGTTGATTACAATAATTTGTGTTATGAAATTTTCAAATTGCAACAATTTCAATAGTTACTGTCATTTGGGACGGTCTATACAAATCAGTGAATACCAATGTAATTTTCTCAAAAATTAATAAAAGAACTTTTTTTTCAAAAATAAAGAATACATATTAAAAACATGTCTAAAACATAGATCCATCTTTATCCAAATCGTGAATCGTAATCAAATATTTATCTTAAAACCAAATAGAATCCATAAATCAACTTATAACCAAATTACAATCAACTCTAAAAAAATCACTTTGAAATTTTGAAGAAATTAACAAAGGACTAATTTCATCAAAACCAATCCCCTCAAAATATCTTTTTTTAGGGATAATTACATAATGGTACTCTAGTTAACCATAAATTCAAAAAGGACCCTCAGTTTATAATTAATTTTTCAAGGGTAGTTTTGGGATTTTTATAAAAGTGTATTACTTAAGGATTTTTTTTGTATTTATGGTTAACTAAAGGGTACCAATATGTAATATACCTCATTAAAAAGACAAATTCAAAAAGAGTAGGTACCATTATGTAAAACAATTAGAAAGTTGTTTTAAGAAAATTAAAATTTACAATTCTTAAAAAAAAAAAAAAAAAAAAGGTACAATTACCTTGTTTTATTCCGATTCGGAAAAGAAAATGGATAATCATCTCAGTGGTAAAGGTTGGTTTGAAAGAAAAATAAAAAATAAAAGTACTCCTAAAGTATATATTTATAAACTTTCACGAGGCTTCTTTGGTGCATAACTCCAAAATACACAAATGGTGCACAACTTGATTTCCATACGTGTCATAAAGGAACTGGGCAATGCATTGTTATTTATTTATTTTTATTTTTTTGTCTTCTTGTGGTTAACCGGTGAGTAACCGGTTGGTTGGGGGTTTAATGGTATGAGGTGGAGGAAAAAAAAAACTATTTTTGAGGTCATGTGATGAGATTGAAACAGTGTAAGTGGTAAGAATAAGTGCATGTGAGTTTTGTAATTATTTTTTAATTTTTAATTATTAGTATTATTATTATTTTTTGGTAAAGAAGGATGTAGAGTAGAGGGATAGAGAGGGTTGGGATTCAAAGAAAATTGGACTCACATTTGGGTCTAAGCAATTTTGAGACGGATTCAGCCTTAGATGTCTTCTTGAAAGTTATAGATCTTTCTCTTAGCTTTCTAGGATCGTAAAAATCACCTCATTTGAACATCAGATGAAAAAGTTATGCCAAAAATACTAAACTATGTTCTAAGCCAAAAGTGCAGTCGCGCCACTTTAATATAGAATGATTGCTGTAGTCGAGTCATTTTAAAACCGATTCATTATTTAGTGTCTTCATGAAAATTATAACCATTTCTCTTACCTTTCTAGGGCCGCAAAGCGCACCTCATTTGGACTTTGGATGAAAATGTTATGGCCAAAATACTAAAATATGTTCTGAGCCAAAATTGGTTGAACATTGAAAACACGACATTAGAGCCATTTTAACAAAGCACGACCGCTCTTTCAAGTGGCTGTCGTGCCAAAATTAATCAAGCCATTAGGGCCATTTTTAAATGGATTTAAACTTGGGTGTCTTCTTAACAATTGTAGATACTTCTCTTAACTTTTCATGGCTGCAAAAAACACCTCATTTGGATTTCAGATGAAAATGTTATGGACAACATACTAAAACATGTTCGGAACAAAAATTGAGTTTTTCTGTCAAGCCAGCTCGACTGCTCTGTCGAGGGGTTGTCGAGGCAACATTAATCGAGCCATTAGGACCATTTTTAAATGGATTTAGACTTGGGTGTCTCTTAAAAATTGTAGCTATTTCTCTTAGCTTTCCGTGGCCACAAAGAACGCCTCATTTAGAGTTCGAATGAAAAACTTATGGACAAAATACTAAAACATGTTCGGAACAAAAATTGAGTTTTTCTGCCGAGCAAGCTCAACTACTCTATCGAGGCAACATTAATCGAGCCATTATTACCATTTTTAAATGGATTCAGACTTGGGTGTCTTCTTAACAATTGTAGATATTTCTCTTATCTTTCCGTGATTGTAAAAAACACCTCATTTGGAGTTCAGATGAAAACATTATGGACAAAATACTAAACCATGTCCGGAATAAAAATTGAGTTTTTCTATCGAGCCAGCTTGACTGCTCTGTTGAGGGGCTGTCGAGGCAAAAGTAATCGAGCCATTAAGGTTATTTTTCAATGGATTTAGTCTTGGGTTTCTTCCTAATAATTGTAGATATTTCTCTTAGCTTTCCGTGGCTGTAAAGAACACCTCATTTGGAGTTCGGATGAAAACGTTATGGACAAACTACTAAACCATGTCCAGAATAAAAATTGAGTTTTTCTGTCGAGTCAGCTCGACTGCTTTGTGAGGAGCTATTGAGGCAAAAGTAATCGAGCCATTAGGGTCATTTTTCAATGGAGTTAGACTTGGGTGTCTTCTTAACAATTGTAGATATTTCTCTTAGCTTTCTGTGGCCGCAAAGAATACCTCATTTGAAGTTTGGATGAAAAATTTATGGACAAAATACTAAACCATGTTCGGAACAAATATTGAGTTTTTATGTCGAGCCATCTTGACTGCTCTGTCAAGGCAAAAATAATCAAGCCATTAGGGTCATTTTTTAATGGATTTATACTTGGGTGTCTTCTTAATAATTGTAGATATTTCTCTTAGCTTTTCGTGGCTGCAAAGAACACCTCATTTGATGTTCGGATGAAAATGTTATGGACAAAATATTAAATCATGTCTGGAACAAAAATTGAGTTTTTCTGTCGAGCCAGCTCAATTGCTCTGTCGAAGGGCTATCGAGGCAAAATTAATCGAGCCATTAGGACCATTTTAAAGAAGATTTAGACTCGTGTGTCTCCTTAACAATTGCAGCTCTTTCTCTTAGCTTTCTGTGGCCACAAAAAACATCTCATTTATACTTTGGATGAAAACGTTATGGTCAAAATATTAAAACATGTCTGGAACAAAAATTGAGTTTTTTTCTGTCGAGCCAGCTCGACTGCCCTGTCGATAGGCTGTCGAGGACAAATTAATCAACCATTAGGACCATTTTTAAATGGATTTAGACTTGGGTGTATTCTTAACAATTATAGATCTTTCTCTTAGTTTTCCGTGGCCACAAAGAATACCTCATTTGGAGTTTGGATGAAAATGTTATGGTCAAAATACTAAAACATTTCCGGACCCAAAATTGAGTTTTTCTGTCGAGCCAGCTTGATTGCTCTATCGAGGCAAAATTAATCAAGCCATTAGGACTATTTTTAAATGGATTTAGACTCAGATGTGTTTTTAACAATTGTATATCTTTCTCTTAGCTTTCCATGGCCATAAAGAACACTTCATTTGAACTTCGAATGAAAAAGTTATAGTCAAAATACTAAAACATGTTCGGAACAAAAATTGAGTTTTTTTGTCGAGCCAACTTAACAAAGCACGCTTGCTTTCTCGAGTTA
>WUAT03010651.1:0-14562 GCA_010015005.3 Ulmus americana
TCTTTCAAATCACCAATTTCTGGAAATGGATAATTCCTGTGGCATCAAGGAGAATGATTACAAATAAGTTTATTTAATTAGATATTTCAATTTGATAATGTTGTGCTTTAAGAGGGAGTTGTTGCTGGTTGTGCTGTAGGATGAAGCTACTATGGAATAAGTAGCTGATTGTTTGGTAAAATGTAATTTTAAAAGTGTTGTAAACTTTAAAAGCAGTTGAGCAGTGTTTGGTAACTTATATATATATTTTTACAGGGTAAATTAAAATGTTAAAGTGTTGTGAATGTGAATATTTAAGAATATCAAATATTTTTAATTTATATATTTACTATGGTTGTACGAATTTCTTTAATTTTATTTCAAAAATTCAATTATATTAATTATTTAATTTTAATAAGTTCATATAACTAAGTTACAAAAAAATATCTTTATGATTATATTTTAGAAAAATAAAAAAATTAATTTGATAAATTAATAAATAATGATTTCAAATATGATACTGGATGGGTAAAAATGAGCTTGTCCGTATGGTTGAAGGAGATTTGAGAATTACGGGTCAAAGTCAACAAAGGAACAGGGGGTAATTAAGGAATTTCATGTGGGACAAGGACTTCCGTAGGACAGATTCGAAGGAAGATTGATGAAGGGTCCACCGGAAAATGGAATACGCTGAATTATAATTTAGAATGAAGGCCTTCTAAAGGGATTGTTTAGAAGGATTTGAGGTCAAAACTGACAAAAACAAGAGAGGCCAGGAGAAGAAAGTGGAGTTCTCAAATGCTGCGAGTTCGCACACTTGGGATGTAGGAAAGAGCAGAAGGGTCAGAAAATGTTTGTTGGAGGGGCACAAATAGAGAACAAAGTCGGAGAAAAAACAAAATTTTCTGGAGGATTGAATGAGAGGCTTATTGAGGAAGTGGCAAGGAGAGTTTGACGAATCCGAATGTAGTATCCAGCAGACTGGGCCATTGCTGTAATGAGAGGGATAACCAAATCTCCATTCGCTAACAGGAACCTAAAGGAAGCAAAGCCGAAAGATTTTAGCCTGCCTATACTGGATAAGTTTGAAGGGAAGGGAGATCTGATTGCTCACTTACTGCATTTCAAGTAGAGGATGTCCCTGGAAGTAGTGTTCGAAGCTTTGACTTGTAAGCTATTCACCAAAACTTTTACCGGGAAGGCTCTTTCGTGGTTTAGCTAGCTCCCCAAAGGATTGATTAGGAGTTTTGAATATTTTAGACGTGTGTTTCTTGAGCAATATGATGGCAAGAACATAAGTCGATGGCTGATTTGCATCTAGAGCAGAGATATGATAAGTCGTTGAGGTGCTATTTGGAGAGATTTATGGAGTTGGCCAATCAGATTTTTGATCTTGACTCGAAGCAAGCAACAAACCTCTTTGTTCAAGGCTAGTTAAGGGATCATTGATCTATGAAAGATTTTTGGAGACACCACCATATGATATAAACGAGCTAAAGGCTAGAGTAGAAGGAATCATCCTCGTGATGGAGAATAGGGAACATGTGGCCAAGAGTGCGACAATCTATGTGTCGTGAAATAACTCATCAACGTAGAACTTGAGGGAGAGGGAAAGATTGTCCTGGACCAAAGGAAGACGAGTTAGAATTTCTCCTAAGAGTGAGTCGAGAGATCGAAAGAGAAGTGTGGAGTATATAGAGAATCCGGCAAAGAAATTTAGGGCAGAGGAATAAGAGGAATTTCGCAGGAGAAGATATTTGCTGAGCTTAAAAACCAAAACATCTTCCAGAAGCCAAGGCCATATAGTATCTCGGGGCATATGAAGGACATGAATCTTTTCTACATTTTCCATGATGATTATGATCACACCTTGGCCTCATGTAGAAACCTCTATAATCATATCAACAACATGATAAAGAAAGGAGAGCTCTTGAAATACCTCAAAAATAAGGTCCTAATCAAATCAAGGGCGGAGCCATGGAATTCCGGAGGATTAACAGTCAAAATTGGAGCTAGCGAAGCAGTAAAAGAAGGAAAACCAGAGGATCAACTCAGAATCTTCTAGTGGTTTCGTATGTGCACAAGAAGTTGGAGGAGAAAGATGGAAGATATGAAGAGTACATGTCAAGGAGAGTGGAAAATAACTTGAGAACTCTGGCCCTCAGTCGATATGTAAATGCTATTTTTGGAGGAATAGCCCAACCCGAGTCAGTGCCCATAGCTTTTATTGATGAAGACTGGGAGACCTAGACCTTCTGCACTCGGATCCATTGGTTATAAAACTGAGGATTAGGGATGCCATGGTGACAAGAGTATTAGTAAACATAGTAAGCAGTTCAGATATCATCTTCTGGGATGTTTTTTGGAGGATAGGGGTCAATAAAGAATTAATTTCTCCTACCAACACTCAACTTCATGCCTTCAATGGTGCAAAGGTTACTCTAGTAGGGAATTTATCCTTACCAGTGTATGATGTAGACTGAATCCAGATGGTCACCCTATTTGTGATTAATACATTTTGGCAATGAATGTGATAATGGGTAGGTAGTGGATCCATGTGGTGAAAGTGGTAGTTTCAACGCTGTATCAAGTCATGAGGTGTCAATCCCTAAATGGGCTTTACACAATTGATATTAAAGGGGATCAAACTCAGAGCAGGAGATGCTACAATATGAATGGCGAAGGAGGAGTCCAGAGGTTGTCGGAAGAGCATATTAAGCTGATCAAGAAGGCTAAGGCTAAGGCTAAGGAAAAGGAAAAGCTGATGGAGAAGGATGCCAAATAACAATTAAAGGGATACCTACCAGCATATCTAAAGAAAGTAGAGGATGAATTGGATGAACCAGAGACTACAATTGAGGAGCTTGTCGAAGTTTCCTTAGATGATGAAGATCCGGCAAAAAAAGTGCTGGTGGGGACCCTACTATCAAAAGAAGGGAGGGAAGAACTAACTAAATTCCTCTAGAAGAACAAGGATGTGTTTGATTGGTCTCACAAAGATATACCAGGGATTGATCATGTTGAAGCAAAACATTGCCTTAATATCGATCCAACCTTTCATCCAGTCAGGAAAAAGCAAAGGAGATTTGCTCTGGAGGTGGATAGATTACTGGAGATAGATGCAATAGAGTCGTGCCAATGGCCACAATTTTTATCTAATGTGGTGGTTGTGCAGAAGAATAATGGCAAGTGGAGAGTTTGCATAGATTTTATGAATCTAAACAAAGCTTGCCCGAAGGATAATTATCCATTGCCCAAGATTGATCAAGTTGTAGATGCAACTGTCGGATTTGAGAGGATGAGTTTTATTGATGCATATTCGAGGTATAATCAGATTTGGATGAATGAGAGTGTCACAATTCATACAGCCTTCATTATTGAAAGATAATTTTTTTGTCATAAGGTGATCCCTTTCGGATTGAAGAATGTCGGAGCAATGTATTAGAGGTTGATAAATAGAATGTTCTCAAAACTGATAGGGAAAACGGTGGAGGCATCTATTGACAATATGGTGATAAAGAGTAAGCAAGCCCCAAATCATATAAAAGATGTTGATGAGGTATTCATGATCTTCCGAAAGTTTGAAATGAAGCTAAATCCTTTGAAGTGTGCATTCGGGATATCTTCCGGACAATTCCTTGGGCATGTGGTGAGCAAGAGGGGGATTAAGACTAGTCTAATGCAAGTAAAAAAAAAACCTTTTGGAGATAGAGGAGCCCAAGACAATCAGAGATGTTCATAGTCTGGTAGGGAAGGTCACAACACTCAGCCAATTCATTTCAAAGATATTTGATAAATGGAAGTTATTCTTTCAGAGTATCAAGCCATCGAAAATTATTGAGTGGGGAAAGGAGAAAAGTGCAACATTTAAGGAATTGAAGAAGTATCTAAGCTCGACACCCATTCTTTCAGCTTTACTAGAGGGGGTGGAATTGTTCTAGTATCTGGAAATTTCAAAAGTGGCAGTGAGTGCAATGTTGATGAGAGAGGATGACAAGAAGTAGAAACTCATGTTCTATACAAGCAAAATGCTTTTGGACACCGAGACAAGATATAACACGATGGAAAAAATAGTTTTTTCATTGGTGATGGTGAAGAAGAAACTGAGACCTTATTTTAACTCCAATACCATTGTAGTGATGACAAATTTCCCAATCAAGCAAGTGGTATCAAAGCCAAATCTTTCGGGGAGGCTAACAAAATTGCAATTGAGTTGGGGGTTTATGATGTTAGATATGCTCCGCAAATGGCAAAAAAGGACAGGCAGTAGCCAACTTTTTGGTTGAAATACAATCGTTTGAGCCGTTGGAAAAAGAGATAACGACTTTTTCAGAATAAGCAATGAAATGGGTATTGAATACCGAGGGGGCATCAAACAAAGACAGAGTTGGAGTTGGAGTAATGCTAGAGAATTCTTCTGGAGTAATCATAGAAGAAGCAATTTTCCTAGAGAAGAAATTAAGTAATAATGAGACAAAATATGAAGCATTAATCTACGGTTTAGAGATGGCATCATAAAGTTGGGTGTTCAAAATTTGAAAATCATTGTTGATTTGGAATTAGTCTCAGAGCATCTCAATGGGCAGTTTGAAGCAAAAGATCTCTGAATGAAGCAGTATCATGATAAAGCCCATAATTTAATGACAAAATTCAAGAGCCTCGGAGTACAAGCAATGGGGAAAGAGCTGAATACTAGAGAATATGCATTAGCAAAAGGAGTAGCCTATGAGGAGTATAGAAGAAAGGAAGATTGAGTGTAGCAAGAGATGCTCAAAAAGGATTAGCTAAAGGAGCAATCTCAGAGGTAAATATGATCGTGGCGTCGAATGATTCTATGGATGAAGAATGTTGGATGAAGCCAATCATGGATTATCTAGAGAATTTGATTTGTCCAGAAGATAAGGTTAAGGTGAAGAAGGTGAGGCTGAAAGCTGCAAGATTCATAATGATAAAAGGAGCACTATTCAAGAAATCATTCTCTGGACCATTACTAAGGTGTGCGTTGAAGGGAGAGTCAAAGGTAGTGCTACAAACCATACAATCCTAAGTGTGCGAGAATCATTCAAGAGGAAGGAGTTTGGCTCACAAAGCAATAATGGCAAGATATTATTAGCCTTATATGATGGAAGATGCCCAGGACTATAAGAAAAAATGTGAAAAGTTCCAGAAGCACAAACCTCTCATTCACCAAAATTCTAAACCGTATCATTCGATGGTTAGTTTGTGGTCTTTCACAAGTTGGAGATTGGATATTATTGGAAAAATTCCTGCAACAAAGGGGGGAAGTGTTTCATTTTGTTGGCAACAAACTATTTTACTAATTGGGTTGAGGCCGAAGCATATTCCAACATTGCAACCAATAATAGAATCAATTTTATCTGGAAGTTTATAATTTGCTAGTTTAGGCTGCCAAGATCCCTGATAATTGATAATGGAATGTAATTCAACAACTTGAAGGTGGAAAGCTTATGTGAAATGTATGGGATCAGGGTGAATTATTCTCCGATGTATCATCCTTGAGCAAATGGGATGGTAGAGGCAATGAACAAGATGATATTAGGCAATATCCAAAGGAATTTGGAAGAAAATAAGGGCAGGATGGTTAGAGGAGTTGCCGAAGATATTATGGGCTCAACAAACCACCAAAAAGAGGGCTATCGACGAATCTCCATTCACTCTGGTGTTTGGATCAGAGGTGGTTCTTCCAACTGAAGCAAGATTTTCAACATTGACCACACTAGTTGGGGAAGATGTTGAAGAGAATTAGAGGCAACAGGTGAGGAATCTGGACTTGTTGGATGAAGTCCAGAAATGTGTTCAGATCAGAAGGGCAGCTTATCAGCATAAAGCTTGCGCAATCTGTGATAAAAGGAAAAATATCTAGAGATTCATGAAAGGGGAATGAGTGCTCTGAAGGATTCAAGAAGTGGCTTAGAAAGGGAAATTTAAAGAGCAATGGGAAGGACCCTTCGAGATAAGAGAAGTCCAAGGCAAAGGGACATACAAGCTCACCAATGTTGCAAAACCGAAAGGAAGTGCCTCGAACGTGGAACACCATGTATCTTAGGAAGTATTTATTTTGAGCAAGAAAAATTTGTAAAACAAAAAGGGCGAGTTGAACTCTTATTCCCTGGTTTTGGTTTATCCCAATTGGATTTTTTGAATTAGGTTTTTAACATGGTAGCAACAGATGATTCTTCGATTGAAAATCTAGACCCTTGTTTAAATGAAGATTAAATCAATAAAGATGAATGTCTTTTGGTCCAATTTGTGACTTCATGGTCCTTTTTTCAAATGAAAAAGGTTATATGTTTCGAATAGCAAGCATAGAACATAACCTAAAAATTTGGTGACCTCGCAATCCTTTTTCAAGAATACTTCAGACAGTAAGCAAAAAGAAAGTTTTAAACTGTTGATCTCATGATCCTTTTTTCAAACGAAGAAAGTTTTATGCTTCGAATGGTAAGCGTGAAACATTACCTAAAAATTTGGTGACTTAGTAGTCCTTTTTCAGAAGTTCTTTGGCAAGTAAGCAAAAAAGGTAGTTTGAAAAAATGGACCTTGTGGTCTTTATTTCAAGAGAAGGAAAATTTATGCTTCAAACAGTAGGCATAAAGAAAAGTCTGAAATTTGGTGACCTCGCGGTCCTTTTTTAAACATGTTTCAGATAGTAAGCAATGAGCAGTTTGAAAACTTGGAGACTCCGCGGTCCTTTTTTAAACAAAAATTCTATGCTTCGGTGTAATGACTCGTAAAGAGCTCAACCTTAAAAGCCTCAAGCTTTCATATGAAATTTTTTGTAAAAACTTTTTTTTTTTAAATAAACATTTGTTATCCCTTTCGAAAAACATTTGGTATAATCAAACTCTGAAAATTTAACTTCTAAGTTTTAGAAAACACCTACAACTTGTCAAAAGGTTTAACCAGTCCTGGCCTTGAGTTGAGGTATACATATTTAGAAGTAATAAGTTCTAATACATAATAAAATTATATACATTATCCACCATTGTAAAACTTACTGCAAAAATTTAAAAGTTTCAAAGAAAAAAAGTGTGGAAGAATAAAACAAATTTTACATGGCAGATTCCTATACCATCTACCCATAGACACCGAACAACTTCAGCTACAATCCATCAAAGATTAAGTAACCAATTGTTTGCCTCAAACATCTACAACATGAACATAAGAATGAGTAATAACTCAACAAGTACAATTTTTATCTCACAAAAAGGCATATATCAAACAGACATTAGTTACAATCATTCATGAAAACTACTTTTTCAAAATTCACTCTTCTTTCTTTTAGAATCCATGTGTGGGCCCCCTCTGTGTACATACCCAAATAACGATCACAAGAAAAATCGGGAGATTACCCTTCACCTTTCCCTGAGACCATAACAGTGAAAACCTCGTTATCAATAGAGAGAGGCTAGGTATAACACTTTTTAAAACAGTTATTGAAAGTCTCTTTGTAAAGTATTTAACTTTATAATACATGAAAGTGACAAAAACAAGGTGTTGAAATGAAACAGAACAGGACTTGCATCAAATAAACAATGAGTTCATCATTTACATAGCACCGTTCAACGATAAGAGGAAACAGGCTACATAGCTTGTAAACATTTAGTCAAACATTTATTTTTAAAACCTTGAGTTCATGTTGTAGGTGAGATTGCATTTACTTCTTTGATGTGCTTCCTATTCCAAATCCTTTCTCTACGAAACACAACCTAAACCCTAAGTGTATACTATTACAATCAATCATCAGTTCTTGGAAATGACTTTTCAAACAATAAGATTAACGACCAAAATGTTGCTATTCTACATGTAGAGGACCATTTCCTAAATAACTCCGTTTTAAAACAATATTGGCTTGTAAAACTTTGAATACCAAGGTATTCTTTAAAAAATTTCCATTTAACAAAAACTTGGCTATAAACTTGAAAACATGAAACAATTTCACTTGAACATCAAAACAATAACCTTAAGGCTTCAAATCCTTTTTAAAGCATCAATTTGAACGACTGGATCTCTCTTATTTAGTTCATTGAAAACTACTTGGTTCAAATCCAAAATGAGTAAGGTTCTTTTTTAAAAACAAATGATTCCTAAGAGGCTTAAGGTTTGTTCATAAAAATTTCAGCTTAAAAACCAAAGTTTAGGTTCCATACTAAAATCATCTAAGTCAAATTGGTTTGGGTTTGGGCAGTTTTCAGTCCTATTTTGTAAATTGTAGAACTAAATAAATTTAAATATTTTTCTATTAAAGCCAATTGGAAATTCTCCCTAACTCTCTAAATTAAGTCATGTAAAATATTATGTTCAAAATCTTTTATAACTTGGAGAACAGAATTAAACAGAGGGACTCAAGTACAAAGTTCAGTTTAGGCACCTCTTAGAAAAGTTCAATGTTCTTGTATATAAATTTCCAAACCTCCTTCAAATTAAACCCATTTAAATTCTAAAGCTTCACAAAACATTTTAAGGGTTTTCATGATAAAGGATTTCCCAAAATAAAGGGCTTTAAAAATTGAAAACACAAATTTTCAAACCAACGCTTAAATCGAGCTTTCATAGAGCACTTGGCCTTCAATACCCTATAATTCAAATACGTAAACATAAATTTTTTTTATATTTTAACACATCAAAATAGACATCCAGAGCTTTCCAAAAAGCTATCAAACATGAAATTTGGAGTTATGTAGATCCTTCAGTCTATTCATACAAACAGACACAAAATCTATTAAAAAACCGGGAGCATGTAGTCGCTAACTCAATTTTAACTAAATAAATTATTGCATGCAAATTAGTAAACTTAATCTAGAAATAATTTTTAAACATGCAGGAAGAATTTTATGTAAATAACTCAAGGATTTTCATTGAAGATTAAGTGGAAGAATTGATTGAACAAAGGGCCTCAAATCGGTCAAGTCTTTTGAAAAATACCCTTGCATGTTTATGAAAAATCCATTAGAATTCTAATTAGGATTTCATGAAAATTGAAGGAATTTGATAGATAATCAATTAACTAAATCATGTGTGGAGGTTGGAATTAAAATCCAAAGGAATCGGATTAGGAGAGGCAAGAACAACCCTTGTGTTCTTGGTTGTTCTTCACGGCAAAGAGGAGAGAATAAGAGACTTGTGAATGCTTTCATCAACAAGTCTCTCTCTCTTCTAAGATGGGTCTATATATAGAAGAATTTGATTATGATAAAGGGCTTAATCTTGATCCTTATTGGCTAATTTAAAAGATAATGGAAACCTTATTTAGTCTTAGCTTGACACCTCAACACAATTGAGTCGGTGGAGGGCTTAAAACTTGACAGCTGTAAATCCACCAACAAAATCCAATGGTTATTTGCTCTAGGAAACCAGGAAGAAATCTTTGCATTGTCTCTATTTGGCTTCCTGACAAATAAGGGTTTGGCACTTGTTGGCTGGAAAGAGGACAGGAAAGATTGCATGAGTGCTTGTTAAGCTGGCATGAAGGGCTCATTTAACAATTTGACCGAAAGGTGGGTTGGTTGGCCAGAGGGAGGGCCGAAGCCTCTTGGGTGGCTAACAGGCCACTTTGGTATGGGGTGTTGTAGGTTCAGCCGGAAGGGCTCTTGCAAAGGGTTGCTTGACTACTCAAGTCGAAAGGGTTCCTACATGGCCACATAGCCTACTCCAGCCGGAAGGGCCAAATGAGCCCATTCATTCCTACGCACACAAGGCACGTATCTTGTCTAATTGCTTGGCCGCTTCCTGAACTCAAGACACGCGTCGCAGGGTGGCCACATGGATTGCGGGGGCTCGCAAGGTCATGTGAGACTTATAGTTGTATGGCCGAGAGGCCTTGAGGCTTAGGCGCGTAGGGCACCCTTTCTGGAAGGAAGGCCCGGGTTGCCTTACACTTGCTTCGAAAGGATGTTTGATGCAACTAAGCTAAGCCCCTCATGCATGAGGGTTGTGCCTTGGATGGTTTGTGGGGTTGTTACCCTTAAGGCCTTCCTGCCCGCATGTGCCCCGACTAGGCTGGGCGACTCCAGCCATAAGGCTTGTCACCTGGCCTGGCTGGAAGGCTTCTCCTTTTATTTATTTATTTAATTTCACTTATAAATTCTAGTATAATCTATCCTTTATTAATATTATTAAGTCCCCTTTTTTTATGCTTTAATATTTTTCTTTATATTTAAACTGCACATAGTATCCATAACATGTCAATTTGTTTTACATTAATACAACAAAGCATTCGTAATTTTTTTTTTTACGAATTCAAAACATCAACACTGATACAATATTGCCTTAGAATTAATTTTCTTTACTAGTTGTTGAACTACAGAGGCTAAAGGCGTGGATTTTTGGGGTTTCACATTCTACCCTCCTCCAAAAAATTTCGTCTCGAAAATTAGAATAGCTTTGGGTATTTGGCTTTCATCTCATCTTCCTGTTCCCAAGTAGCTTCCTCGACCTTTTGGTTTCACCAAAGTATTTTTCCCAATGGTATCTCTTTGTCTTTTCTGTCTAAAATCTATATCGATTTTTCTTCGAAGCACAAATCTTCTTAGACCTTAATGGCATCAAGTTCTAGCACGTGGGATGAATCTGGAATGTACTTCTTGAGCATTGAAACATGAAACACATTACGAACAGCTGATAACTCAGGAGGTAGTGCAAATCTGTAAGCGACCTTGCCTATTCGTTCCAGCACTTCGTATGGCCTGATATATCTTGGACTCAGTTTTCCTTTTTCACCAAACCGCATAACTCCCTTCATTGGTGCAACTTTTAAGAAGACTAGATCCCCTACTTGAATTTCTAGGGGTTTTCTACGTTTGTCAACATAGCTCTTTTGTCAACTTTGTGCTGTTGTCATCCTTTGTCTCATTATTTTTATGGCTTCTATAGTTTCCTCTATAAAATCAGGCACTACCAAGTGTTTTTCTCTAGTCTCATACCAATGAATTGGAGATTTACACTTTCTCCCGTAAAAAGCTTCGTAAGGTGTCATGCCAATAGTTGTTTGATAACTGTTGTTGTAGGAGAATTCTATTAATGGTAGGTATTTATCCCATGCTCCTTTGAAATCCATAACACATGTTCAGAGCATATCCTCAAGTGTTTGGATATTTATTTCAGAATGATTGTCAATTTGCGGATGGAATGTAATGCTGAACTTCAATTTGGTGCCTAATAATTCATGTACCCTCTTCCAAAAAGTTGAAGTGAAGCGACTATCATGGTCTGAGATGATTGATCGAGGTACTCTATGAAATCGTATGATTTCCCATACATACAATGCTGCCAATTGTTCCAGTGAGAATGTAACATTGATGGGGATCAAATGAGCTTATTTGGTTAAACGATCGACTATCACCCATATTTCATCGTGCCCTTTTGTGGTTTTTGTTAGTTTGACCACAAAAGCCATAGTGATTTCTTCCATTTGCACTCTGGGACCTGCACTAGTTGCAATTCTCCAGTAGGTCTCTAATGTTTTGCCTTAACTTTTTGACAAGTTAAGCACTTCTCCACAAACTTTGTTGTATCTCGTTTCATTCCAGGGCACCAAAAGTGATCTTTTAAGTCTTTGTACATCTTTGTGGTGCCTGGGTGGATGAAGTATGTGGTCGAGTGAGCTTTTGACATGATCTACTCTCTTAATCCCTGATCTTTTGGCACGCATAGTCTTTCTTTGAACTTTAGAATTCCGTCTGAGGATAAACTAAACTCTATGTTATTTCCTTCTAACACATCTTCTTTGAGCTTCTTCAATGCCGGATCCAACTCTTAGGATCCTTTTATTCCATCAAAAATAATTGGCTGCAGTGTAAGAGTAAATATATGTCCCATAATAATCTCTAGTGCTAACTTTTGGACATCTTCTTGTAATGCTTTTGGTAATGCCTAGATAGACATTAGCATTGCTGAAGACTTCTGACTTAGGGCATCTACAACCTTGTTAGCCTTTCCCGAGTGATATAGGATCTCACAATCATAATCCTTTACCAATTCTAGCCATCTTTGCTACCTCATATTTAATTCCTTTTGAGTGAAAATATACTTTAGAATTTTATGATCCTAAAGATTTTGTACTGTGCCCCATACAGATAGTGTCTCCAAATCTTCAATGTGTACAAAACAACCACCAAATCCAGATCATGAGTTGGGTAATTCCTCTGATGTTCTTTTAGTTATCTTGAGGCATAAGCTATCACTTTACCATTCTGCATTAGAACTGTTCCTAGCCCCAACTTTGATGTATCAATATAAATCGTATATCCTCCTTCGCCATCTGGAATTGTGAGGATTGGTGCGCTGGTCAATTTCCTTTTTAGCTCTTGAAAGCTTTGTTCACATTTATCTGTCCAATCTTACTTCTTCCCTTTTCGTGTTAGGGCAGTGAGAGGTGAAGCCATCTTCGAGAATCCTTCTACAAAGCGTCAATAGTAACCTGTAAACCCAAGGAAACTTCTAATTTCGGTTACATTGTAGGCCATTTGCTTATTGCTTGAATTTTTTAGGGATCTACCAAAACTCCTTCTTTCGAAATCACATGTCCTAGAAATTGCACCTTTTTTAGCTAGAACTCACACTTAGAGAATTTGGCATAAAGACGATGTTCTTTCAATGTCTGTAATGCGATCTTTAAATGATCTCCATATTCCTCCCTGCTTCTCGATTATATTAGGATGTCATCGATGAACACAATAATGAAATTATCCAAGCAATCCTTGAATATTCAATTCATCATGTCTATGAATGATGCGGGTGCATTAGTTAATCCAAAGGGCATCACTAAAAACTCATAATGCCCATATTTGGTTCTGAAAGCCATCTTAGGTTTTTCATTCTCTATATTCTTCAACTGATGATATCCTGAGCACAAATCAATCTTTGTGAAAATAACGGCTCCCTTCGATTGATCAGAAAGATCAACTATCCTAGATATATGATACCTATTCTTGATCGTAACTTTGCTTAGCTCACGGTAATCTATGCACATTTGCATACTTCCATCATTCTTCTTTACAAAGAGCACCAGTGCACCCTATGGTGAATAGCTCGGACGTACAAAAACTCTATCCATTAGTTTCTATAGCTGCATATGTAGTTATTTGAGTTTCGCTAAAGCCATGCGATAGAGTGCTTAGATATTGGTGTTGTCCCTGGCATTAGTTCAATCTCAAACGCAATTGCTCGATCTGGTGGTAAACTGGGTAATTCTTCTGGAAATACTTTCATAAAGTTTCGTACTACCAGAACATCTCCTGGTTTTAGCTTTTCCTCCTTTGAAAAATCCACAATGTTGGCTAAGTATCCCACACAACCACTAGCCAATAACTTCCTTGTCTTCATAGAAAAAATCATTGTCTTGGCTCGTCCACCATTTTCTCTGAAATATGACCTTTTTGCTTCGACATTCAAACGTAGCATTAAAATTTCCGAGAAAGTCCATTCCTAAGATCACATCATAATTGTGCATCTCAAGGATCACTAGATCCACAACCAATTCTCTTCCCAAAATAATCATTGGTATAGCTCGTAGCCAATGACTGAAGAATAATATCTCTCCAGAAGGAAATGGGGTACTAAACCCTTGCCTCAAAATGTTATAATTATGTGACACACATTTTGCAAATTTACAAGATGCAAAAGAGTGAGTCGCCCCACTATCAATCAAGACATGTGCTCGAGTATTAGCGATAAGAAGCTGACCTGTAACAACATTGGATTGTCCCACTTTAGCATCATTCTCAGTTAAAGTGAAAATCCACGCCAAGGGTTCATTTCCTCCTAGTAAACTCTCTCCAGTTGAAGTGTTTTCTGCCTTAGCCTATATTGAGTTTCGTTGTTGTTGTTGTCCCTGATTACTTGGAGGATTTGTCATGCTTTCCAAATTCCGCTTCTTATAGCAATCCTTTGCATAATGCCCTTCCTTGCTGCAAAAATAACAAACATTCATTCCTTGTTTACATTCCCCTTGATGAGCCTTCCCACATTTTTTACAAGTAGACACTTCTTTGTTGGATGTAATCTTCTTTGGTGCCTGACCTTGAAAGTTCTTCTTCCCAGAAAAATTTCACTTTTGTTTATTCCCACCTCCTTGATTTGCTTGCCCACCACTTTGGCTAGCTTTTTCATTTCTTGTTCCAATCACCTCTTGTCCCTTCTGGGCTCTCTTTGCCTCATAGAATTTGACTCACTCCTCTCTTGACTGATTTACCCTGTATTCAGCTCTCAGAGCCTTGCTTACACAATTAACCATAGTTGTGGGTGGGTAATCTCCACCTTTGATAAGCGCTGCTAATTCTAGTTGAAATAATTCCAGTAATCTAGTATCCTAATCTTCTTCTATTCGAATAAGAGTTGGACACAATCGAACCAGCTAGTCAAATTTACGAACAGTCTCAGTCACCGTCATATGCCCTTGCCTTACATTTATGAGCTCATTCTGCCTAGCCCTCATTATCACTTGGTTGTAGTACTTAAGATTAAACTCAATAACAAATTCTTCCCAAGTCATTTCAGCAACGTCTCTATGTATCTTAACAGTCTCCCACCAATACCTAGCATATTTCTTAAGCAGAAACATCA
>WUAT03010761.1:0-14556 GCA_010015005.3 Ulmus americana
TATGGCCCCATTCCATCTTCATTTGGACAACTATCAATCTTGAGAGAATTAGATCTTTCAGATAATATGCTCAATGGTCCAGTTCCTATGTCATTTGGATAACTGTCATTCTTGAGAGAATTAGATTTTCAGATAATCGATTGAATGGTCCAATTCCCATGTCATTTGGACAACTGTCATTCTTGAGAGAATTAGATCTTTCAATAATCACTTGAATGGAGTCATCCCTGAGAGCCTTGGACAACTATGAAATTTAAAGATTTTAGACCTTTCTTCTAATGCCTTGGAAGGTATTTTCTCTAAACTTCACTTTGCCAATCTGTCAAGGTTGAAGGAATTCAGTATTGGCTCCAACCATCTATCTTGCAAAGTGAAATCTGATTGGATCCCTCCTTTTCATCTTCAAATCATTAACATTTCATATTGTAATTTTGGGTCTCCGTGTCCTAGATGGTTGCAGACACAAAGGAAAGTTTTTCACTTGGACCTGTCAAGTTCTAACATCTCTGGAAGTTTTCCAACATGGATTCAATGCATGTCTCTTTACTATTTGGATCTCTCGATGAACAAGATCAGTGGACTAGTTCCAATGAATATTTTTTTGCAGGATGCCTATTTTAGATACTCTCCTTCTTTCCAACAACCTTATAAATGGTTCAATGCCAAACTCGTTGTGCACAATGAATTGGTCGCGAGTTCTTGATCTTTCTAGAAACCAGCTTTATGGGGAGATTCCTGATTGTTAGTAGGATACTCATGCGGTGGAAGTTATAAATCTGTCATTCAACAAGTCATTAGGCAGTATTTCGAGCTCAATTTGGCAAATTTATTAGTTGAAATGGTTACACTTGAACGAAAATGCTCTTAGCAGAGAGCTTCCTTCAGCCTTGAAAAATTGTAAAAACTTGGAGCTGCTAGATGTTGGTGAAAATAAAATTACTGGAATCATCCCTACTTGGATCGGGGAGAGCCTCTCTCCTTTACGAATTCTCAGGCTTTAGAACAATATGTTTAGTGGCATTATCCCTTCACAATTATGTCAACTTTCTAATTTGTAGAACTTTGATGTTGCACAAAACAATCTCACATAAGGAATTTCCCAGTGCTTTCGCAACCTAACTGTAATGATTGCAGAGAAAAATGTATCCTAACATGATTCAATCCCTTCTATTGATTCTATAGCCGTGGAGCTAGCTGGTAGTTCTTTAATCCAACCAATTGATTTTGATAAAGAATGGCGAAGAAAACCAGCCTCTGAAATCATGAAAGGGCTTTACCTTGACTATACAATGAATCTACTACAACTTCTTGATAACATGGGGTTGAGAAATGGGACTGTTCTATTGCTGGACAATGCTTAGCATATTGCGGTTGAGCATTCATTGATTAATATATATAGGTGAGTACATGGTTGCCCTAAAGGGACTCCATTACAAGCTTCTAAGTGGCAAGAGTATTATCCTAGGATCAAGAGAATGAATAAATGAAAAGAGCACAAAAATGACAGGTCACACAGGCCAAACATATCAGGCCCATATACCCATTTTAGAGGCCTATCTTAATACCCCCTACAAATTGGAGGGTGGTAAAGCAGCGAGAACCACACCAAGTTTGTCTCATAGGAATCCAAACTGAGAGTGTAAGAGAGGCTTGGTAAAGCAGTCAGCAATTTGATCATGAAAGGGTACATATCGCACTTCTAGCTTCTTGTCTAACACCTTGTCTCTAACAAAGTGTATGTCAACTTCGACATGCTTTGTACGAGCATGAAACACAGGATTCATAGCAAGTGCACCAGCACTCATGTTATCACACCAAGTGATTGGAATAGTAGGACAAGGAAAATCAATTTCATGAAGAAAAGATTCCAACCATGCCAATTCACAAGCAACAAGAGCAAGAGCCCTGTATTCTGATTCAGCAATGGAGCGAGACACTACATTCTATTTCTTTGAAGAACGAGACCAAGGAATCCCAAGAAAAACACAGTAACTGGCTGTTGAATGTCTATTATCCCTACTATTTGCATAATTAGCATCTAAGAATCCTTGTAACCTCAAATGGTCAAAAAATCTGATATGGAGCCCTAGATCTTTGGTCCCTTTGAGATAGCGTAGAACTCTTTTAACTCCTTGCCAATGAGTAGTTGTAGGAGCATGAAGAAATTGACTGAGTTTGTTCACAATATAAGCAATATCTGGCCTGGTATTTGTCAAATATTGAAGAACTCCAACCACAATTCTATAATGAGTTGGACTGTCAAGTAGATTACCATCCGATTGCACAAATTTATTGCCAACAATGGCTGGTGTTGGACAAGGGCGAGTGTTCACCATGTCAGTGCATTTCAGCAAGTTTTCTATGTACTGAGTTCGAGTGAGATACATACATGTGGTACCTCTTTTCACTTCGATCCCCAAGAAATGATGCAAGTCACCCATGTCTTTAAGAGCAAACATGGTATTCAACCTCTTGACAAACTGATTCAAGGAGGTAGGATTGTTACTAGTCACGATCATGTCATCCACATAAATCAACACAAAAATTACCTATTGTTTTTCAATGAAAAAGAACAGTGATGAGTCACACTTTGAGTTCTTGAACCCGAAGTCCAATAGAGTATTTCGCAGCTTGTCATACCAGGCCCGAGGTGCTTGTTTCAATCCATAAAGGGCCTTCTTCAGTTTACACACATAGTCTAGTATGTTTTTATCCACAAAACCTTCAGGTTGCCTCATAAAAAATCTTCTTGAATATTTCCATTTAGAAATGCATTGTTGATATCCAATTGTCTCACTCTCTAGTCCTTTGATACATCAATGGTGAGGATTACCCAAATTGTTGAAGTCTTGACAACGGGACTGAATGTTTCTGAAAAATCTACCCCTAGTGTTTGAGTAAACCCCTTTGCTACTAGCCATGCTTTGCACCTTTGTAGGCTCCCATCTGCATTGTGCTTTATTTTAAACACCCACTTGTTTCCAACTAAGTTATACGAAGCTGAGAAAAGAACAAGATCCCACGTATGATTTTTCTTTAAGGCACAAATCTCTTCTTCCATGGCTGCAAGCCAATGTGGTATTCCTATAGCTTCTTATATAGAGCTAGGTTCAACTATGTCGGTAGGTTTGGTGACAAAGAACAACTGAAACTCTGGTGGATACTTTTTTGGCTTGTGGATAACCTGAGTAGTCATCTGATGGCTTGGTAAAGGCTGTGCTGGAATTGGTTGTTCAGTAAAGCTCGTGACTGGAGATTGACTGATGGGCAACTCATTTGTACCTATGTGCTGAGAAGATTCTACATGTGTTTCTCTCTCATTTTCAACCCTTGCACTCATATCAAGCCCTTTCTCTGAAGTATATGACTGAGAAACTTGATCTAGTGACTGATTCATGGGAAACTTAGCTTGGTCATGGGAACTTTCGATTAGACCTTCAGAATGATCTACATTAGCTTGACTTGGAGCAGGATAAGTGGTTGTGGTAGAAAGAGTTGAGGACATTGAAGGAAGGATAGAAAACCAGGTACTAATATCAATGATAGCTGGAGTTTCTTTTTGCCTAGTATTTAAAAAGTCATGAACGAAAGGAAACTCAGTTTCATTAAAGGTTACATGTCTGGAAATGTAGATTCGACCAATTGAACTCAAACACTTGTAACCTTTGACGGAGTCACTAAACCCGAGAAATACACATTTAATGGAATGAAACTGAAACTTGTGTGTTTGATATGGTCTAACGCAGGGAAAACACGCACAAACAAATGTTTTGAGTGCGGAATAGTCAGGTTTTATGCCAAAGAGCGTAGTGATTGGAGTTGAATTTCCTAGAGTACGTGTTGGAAGTCTATTAATGAGATACACAGCTATTTGGAATGCCTCACACCAGCACTTGAGAGGCATACAAGATTGGGCAAGGAGAGTTATGCTAGTTTTGTCTATGTGTCAATGTTTTCTTTTAGCTTTGCCATTTTGGGTAGATGTCAATGGACAGGAGTGTTTGAAGACTATCCCATGTTCTTGGATAGTGTTCCTAAAGCTTTGGTATTCACCACCCATATGAGTTTGTAAGCATTTTATCTTCCTATCAAGCTAATTTTTTACCATATTTTTGAATTGAATAAAAGCTCTAAGAGTTTCTGCTTTGTTTTTCAAGGGATAGACCCAGGTATACTTGCTATAATCATCAAGAAAATGAACATAATACTTGAAGCCATTTGAGGAAGTCACGGGTGTAGGACCCCAAAGATCTGTATGTATTAGTTCTAGGGGATGATTTGCACGAGAGGAAGATAATTTGAAAGTCAGGAGATGAGATTTACCAAGCTGATAGGCATCACAAAAGATAGTATTTTCATTGACGTTAAATTTTTTATTACAATTCTTTAGTATATGACTCAAGACTCTAGAAAATGGGTAGCCTAATCTCCTATGCCACACTTCTTTGGAGGAATTTAACGACTGAGAATGACTATTTGATAGTGAGGATTGAACTTGAAAAACTGGTTTGGTTGTTTGGGAAGAGGATTGCTAGAAACTCATGTTGTTGGAAGGAAGGTCAAGCTGATATAGGCCATCCTTAAGTCTGCCTTGAAGGACCACCACTCCCATTGCCTTGTCCTTAACAAAACAACCACAAGACTCAAATTCCACAGTTATATTGTTGTATGCAATGAGTTGTGATATGCTTAAGAGTTTCTTTTTAATATCAGGGACATGGAGTATATCTTTCAACAGAAGTTTATTATTCTTAGATACTTGCAAATGTGAGTCACCTATATCAGAAATTTTTAGTCTCTCACCATTACCGACAACCAATGTGTTGTTACCATGGTATTCTGCTCTTTGTGACATGGCAGCTAGCTCCACTGTCAGTATACCACGCTGGATCGTTCACAGTGTCTGAGGTTGCAAAGTAGGCCGAACTGAGATTCTGGTTGGACTTGTGATCAGGTGGTGCCCTTATATAGTTGTTATCAAGTCAATAATAGCACATTGCTGCAGTGTGTCCAATTTTGCCACAGATTTGGAAAATTGGCCTTGAGTTATTGCCTCTTCCTCATTTTCCTCTTGTTTTTCCTCCTTTATTTCCATAAGTGTTGGGTGGCCTGCCTTGGTTCTAGCCATATCCTCTAGACTGATTGTTATAGCCTTGATTTCTGTTTTGATTCCCTTGAAATGAGCTCGGATTCTTGCTGTGAAATTGATGAGAGTTGCTGTTGTTCTTATTGCTAACGAAATTTGCTGAAACTTGCCCAAGATTGATAGAGGCAATTCCAGCATTGATCTGCTTCAGTCTCTTTTCATAACTCAGGAGCTTGGCTTGAAGTTCAACCCAGCTTATGTTTTGCTTCTCACTGATTTGTCATACTACAGGATTGTAGTCATTCGAGTCTAGTCCAGTTAGGATCTGAGAAACGAGATCATCCATGGTGATTGGATGTCCTGCCAATGTGATATTGTCTGCCAACTTCTTCATTTCCTTTAGGTATTCATTCATCTTCATATTTCCTTTTTGCATTTTTTGAAACTCCTCTTGAAGAACACTATATTGGACCTGTTCTTAACTCTAAATAGGTCCCTTATAACATCCCACAAACCTTTTGAGGTCTCAAAACCCATCACTTCTGCTGCAATGTCTGCTTCCATCGAGTTGTATAGCCAGCCAAGCAATATTTGATCCTGAACCATCCAAGCTTCATACTCGGGTTCTCAGAAATCTCCCCTTCAGGCATCTCCTCAGTGGTTTTTATGATATACTCTAAAGGACATGGTATTGCTCCTGTGATAAACCCCTCTAGTCTATTTCCTCTGATTATAGGCAAGACTAAATTCTTCTAAAGTAGATAGTTTTTGTGATTCAGCTTCACTAAACAATAAGAGCCAAGAGGGTTACCTGAGTGGCTAAAGACTCTGGGTTTTCCAATCGTGCTATCTGATGAAACTTGAAAAGCTTTCGGTGCTTCTCCATCTTGAGTTCTTCATTACTCTTTCTATCATGCATTTGCTTGTCCTTCCTTTGTTGCTTGAGCTGATCATCATAGGAGGAGAAGTGTTCTCTCCGGTGACCTTTTCACCCTAACCAGCGCTAGCCATTAGAGGCTTTGATACCAAGTTGAGAAATGGGATTGTTCTATTATTGGACAAGTCTTAGCATAGTGCAGCTGAGCATTCATTGATTAATATATATAGGTGAGTACAAGGTTGCCCTAAAAGGACTCAATTACAAGCTGCCAAGTGGCAAGAATATCATCCTAGGATCAAGAGAAAGAATAAATGAAAGAGCACAAAAATGACAGGCCACATAGGCCAAACATATCAGGCCCATATAACCATATCAGAGGCCTGTCTTAACACATGGACCTCTCAAGTAATAAGCTCGTAGGAATTATCCCCGAGGAGCTAATTGCACTCATAGGATTGCGTGGTCTGAATTTGTCACATAACAATTTTTCAGGAAAGATCCCTAACAAAATAGGGGACATGAAGTTATTGGAGTCTCTTGATCTCTCAAATAACAATCTTTTTGGAACAGTTCCGAAAAGCTTGGCAGAACTAACATCATTGAGCCACTTCAACTTGTCTTACAACAACTTGTCAGGCCGCATCCCAAAGGGAAATTAGCTGCAAACTCTTGATGATCCATCCATTTATGAAGGCAGCTTTCAGCTTTGCAGTACATCGTTGGAAAACAAATGTGTAGGCGATGACAGACCAGTCGAACCTCCAATGAGCATTGTCCATGGAGGGGATGAAGACGAGTTAGAAAGATTCTGGTTTTACTTTGTCATAGTCCTTGGCTATGGAACAGGTTTTTGGGAAGCCATTGGGACCTTGGTTCTCAAAACGAATTGGAGAGTTGCTTATTTCCGCTTTGCAGACAATGTCAAAGAGTGGATACTAATGATGATAGCAGTGAAAATAGAAAGGCTGAAGAAGAAGATAAGGAGAACCAACAGCAGCGAGTAATTTATAGTAGGTACCTAAATGCCATGTGTGTCACTAATAAGATCATCTTTCTTGTAATTGTTATGTTCAAGCTGTTTTACTTATGTTATATATTTGTATCAGTGCTTATATATTCTGTTTGAGAAATAAAATAGCCGCATTATGTTCTCTTCAGATTTTCTGGAGTTTATTATACTTTCTTTTTTGATGGAGATTTTAAATATAATTTTGCTGGTAAGAAAAGTACAAAGAGATTATTATCTGTAGAAAGTAGAAGGTCTCATCATAGTAGATGTTGAAAAAAAAAAAAGAAACTCAAATTAATAGCTATCAGATGTTAAAATTATTATGGTCAGATGTCAGATTTAATTAAAAAAATAAAAAATAAAAACAGAAAGTCACAATAAATATTATTATATTTTCACATCAGACTATTTATCTCTATGATATCAAGTTCTAATACTAATGAAAGTAAATATGAAACAACAAATATTATTATATTTTAACTATTGTGTTTTTGTTTTGTAGCTTCTCTTAATTAAAATCTCAATAAAGTCTATCTTTGGAGGCCATGACCCATGAAATTGATGTTAAAGCTTCATCTGTCACATTGAGTCAAAGTGTACATCTATTAGTACAAGATGTGGGAGAAATTCCAGTGTCTACTCCGATTGCTAGTATGTCTATCTAGGTCTAGTAATTGTTTTCAAATTGAATTGAACCAGTTTTTATGCTAAAGATTAAATCCTCAATACTACATGTACAAGTAGGGGATTTACGATTTTTCACAAATCTTATTAAAATAATTTTATGTATTTGAAACAAGTTCTTTGAGTACTTCTTTGTTCTAACACATTCGTCTAACAGATAGCTCAGCTCGATTATTATGATCATAAACTCCAATCTATTATATACTAAAACACAGAAAAATTAAGCTCTGTCATTTGTAATCTATAATTCATGAAACTATTTTTTCTAGGAAACAAGATACACCAAAAGCATTCAAAGTTTCAAACTCTGTAGCTGGTAAGAAATGGTGGCCTGTTGGGGCATCATTAATTGCTTTTCTAAGAAGTTATATCGGAGTCATCTCACACAAACAAAAATTAATATGAACAATGAAGGCCTACGAACGATGGGGTGTAAGCACAAGGCAATCGACATGATTTGATAAAAAATATTTTTTCAACGCAACTTATTTTTGGCTGAAAAAGAAAAACCATAAGTCCGTGGCACTCTAGTCCTTTGGAAAGACCATTATATATATATAGGAAAAATTATGTACAGCACCTCTAGTTGTACGTTTGCTTGATTTGGAACTTTGGTACTAGACGTGTTTATTTTGGTACTTAAGTTTTAAAAAATTTACTTCTAGGTACTATTTCTAGTTTATATATATATTTTAGATTAATCGGTTCTGATGCTCCCTTACTTTTAACTAATTTTCACTTTGTCCGTTCAAGTCCCAAAATGGTTATTAAACATTTTAAACTTTGGATGAACTGACACTTATATTTTGCCTAATTTTTTTGTTAGTTCTTTTGGGTGCATTTTGCATAAAATCGCTTCAATTATATATATAATTTTTTTTTTCATAAAAAGAAATTAAAATATATCAAGAAATCTCTTCAAATATTTAAAAAAATCTAAATATATTTCCACATAAAATTTTCAAAATTAAACAAAAAAAAAAATAGTTTGAAAGGATTTCTCGATATATTTTTGAAGTGATTTGATATAAAATGTATCCAAAAAAATCTTACAAAAAATTTGGACAAAGTGTAAATGCTAATTTGTTCAAAGTTCAGCGGATTTAATGATCATTTTAGGACTTGAGGGGATAAAGTGCAAATTCTCTTAAAGTAAAAGTGACATCAGAGCCATTAAAAAAAAAAAAAAAGAGTTTTATCCTTTCTTCTTTAAATATTAAATATTTTGTAAAAGTTAAAATAATTTAAAAAGAAAAAAATTTCCAAAAAAACATTCAAACTAAAACCCAATCATAATTACCCTAACCCATTCCTCTTCACCCCCTCACTTCTTCGCGTCCCCATGTCCGGCCACCCACTTCTGGCTCATGAAAACCCACCGACGAAACTTGGCCACCCCACCTCCGGTGCACGACAACCCATGGGCAAAACTTGGCCCCTCAACCAATGTTCGTAACCCCAAACCCCCATCCTTGCAACCCCTTTCTCCCTTCCCATTGAAATCACCAAGATTTGTCACTGCCGACCCAAGTCTTGTTTGCCCCCACCCAAAGTCCTAGTACCTCGACCCAAAGCCTAGCCATCCCAATGCCTTCGACCTAGATTTAAGATTTGCCATTGGATCCTAACAACTTCGATTGATCTTTCCGCGTTAATGATACTTTCCCAATTACGTTTCTCTACACTTTTCACTTCCCCTCTCTTTCTTTCTACTCCTGCTCTGTTTTTTTTTTATTTATTTATGGAGGCTGTTGCATTTTTCTTGTAAGTTGTGAGGATATATCCTTTTTGTATGTGATTGTTCCGAAATCTAGACAAACAATAATTCTCTTTCTATTACTTTTCTCCTCGATCAAGTACAAACAAACACTCAAATCACTCAAGAAATCTCAAGAACACTTTAAGAATACAAGAAGAATCAATAAGATGAACTCTCTAATTCTTTCTCTAGCTCTCAAGAATTTCTCATTGCTCAAAGTACATAATCCATATTTACAACTGAAGTCTAACTATTTATAGATAACATACACCGCCTCTCATCCTTCAGAATTGCCTTCCTCCAGACGATTCCCTTCCGATGGATCCACTCCAGACCATTCATACTCTGCTTGATCCTTCGGTCTTTGGTTGAATACATCTGGCGCATATCTCCCTTTGGCAAACACTTTGAGAACCTTCCTTCGATCTTCAATGTAATTCTGTATTTACCCTTGATTCTTTATTGACTTTGACTCACGATCTACCAATCACAAGCCGCCATATACATCAACACAATTTTACCCATCCAATTCCCCCTTTTTATTTGAAAATTTTGCTACAAAAATTAGAAATAAAAACTTGCTTAAAAATTCAAAAATTTAAAAAAATTTAACAGTATCCTGCTCTTCCAAATGTCAAAATCCTGCCACTTCATTTATGTCGTCATATCTAGCACACTTTTTAGCCCATAGCCCTACAAACGTAGAGCACCTTTTCAGGCCTCTCGTGGAAACCCTCTTTAAATTCATCATTCTTGCCATTTTGATCTTCTTCCCGCTTAGAATTCTCATATTTCCTCTACTGTCAGATTCTCTTGAGATCTTCCAATATTTCTAACTTCTTGAAGTTTTCACAATCTTCTTGACTTAAATTTTTCTCTAATGCATGGTTTCCACTAACCCCGATTCTCTTTTTCCACCAAAGAAATTAGCCCCGGAATTGCTCGTCTTCGATTAGAGGCTGAAATCCCAGTCGAATGTTCCCTTGAAGTTTTATCTGATGAATACTTGGGATAGGAGGAAAATCCCAACATTCTTCCTCCTAATTTTGTAGTAATCGATGAGCTTCCCCTTAGAAACATTCGATTCCCCCTACACCCATTCTATCACTATCTATTTTCCATTTACAATATCCATATCCTCCATGTTCCACCAAATGGCCTCCGTATCATCACTAGGTTCCTCTGTTTGTCATTGATTAGGGACCTAAGACTTACAGTTAAAGGCTGATCATACTGCATAGGCATTGCAATAATAGGGACACCAAACTTTATACTCTCTATTACAGAGCTCCATCCACAATGACTAACAAACCCACCAACTCTATCACTCTTCAAAATTTTCCCTTGTGGTGCCCATCCCTCCATTACCATTCATCTCTCTCCTACCCTCTTAAAAAAACTCATTAGGCAAGGTTTCTTCAATCTTAACTCTCTCTCCCTTAGGAAAACTAATAACCCAAATGAAATTCACCTTGCTAAGCTCTAATCCATGAGCTATCTCTTTTATATGGTTCTTTGATATAAAACATTCACTTCCAAATGAAACAAACACAACTAAAGATCTCTCATTTCTCTTGAGCCATTCTATCACTTTTGCTTCTAAACTCTCTTCAGTGTTTAAATCTTGAACAAGTGGACCAACCAGCACGATCTTCTTGCCTTCTAGAGAAGAGAGATAGTCCATGTACTTTCCTCAAACTCAGTAAAACTCTTGATCAAAACCAAATCCGATGATAAATTGGACTTGTCCTTTATTTTATCATGATAAGATTTACTAGCCTATCTAAATTTAACCATATCATAATCTATTAGATAGATTTTCGAAAAAGGAAAATTCTCACCTAGGTGCTAACGAATCACGAGATCCATATAACCTAGAGCCATTCAATTTTTATTTATTTATTTATTTATTTTTATCACTCAACACAGAAACATGGCAAGTTTATTAGCAAGGAGTAAGTCTCTCTAGCCTGGAGTTCCCCGGACATCAGTATTTACAGGTTCATTGCTAACACAACCATTTGATGCATGTGCAAGGCCAAAATCTACAAGCTGGAAAGACAAAAATATTGTTGAGACCAAAGAAGAAATTGGATTGTTTCTGAGCACTTTGAGATTAAATTTAAAAATATTTGTTATCACTAGTTGTCATTCCTTAAAGAGCAAGATTGAGCACGTGAAGTTAAAAAGAACACTACCTTTGAAACGAAATTTTCATCCAATAATATTTTGCTCGACTTAATGCCTTTGTGGCACAAAGGAGGATCACAGTAGAAATGTAGGCACTCCTATAGGTTAAAATAGAAAATGAGATGGGTAAACAAATTTGGATATGTGATACAAGTGGCATTAATTTATTAAGCAGAAAATCTTAAATTTATGTATCAAAATTAACGCATGGACAAGCATAATTTCAAAAATTATCATAGCACTAGCCTCAATTATACTTAAGTGAGTATTGAGTATATACAATAATAAGGAATCTAAAAGAGTATAATATATAGATACTAAAATATATAAAGAGACGATCAAATAGGGAGTATATATACTAATATACCTATAATATATTAAATAAAACCAAATAGAATAATAAATGTATAAATATTAAATAAATTGAAATATAAAATATATAATATACTTAAGTAAGTATATAATAAATAGAAATCAAAAGTGGAATTTTGGATTCTTGTCTGCTAAGTTAGAGTTCTATTTTGGAATGCAAAACATCAGTTCAACTATTGAAGGAAAAGATTAAATGCAGCTCCTGCCCACGCTGTTTCAGTGATTATGCCAAAAGTTACGATATATTACAAGAAACAAGGAGAAGAACAAACAAGAACTGTTATTGAATGATCAAGGAAAATCCAACTTGGCTCTTATATACAAGAAGCCAATACACGTGAACTAGTTGGAATCCAACTAACAAACAACCATTACGACCTAACAAAACAGAATACAACTCAGCAACTATTACAAGTAACTAACTAATGAATTAGCTAGCCTAACTTGCTATATTTGATACAACTGCCCTGCTTAATACTCCCCCACAAGATGGACTATATATATTAACAAGTCCCATCTTACCAATGAAGTCTTTAAAGAGTGAAGGATGAAGCTTTTGTAAACACATCAACTAATTGATTCTTGGATGAAACATGCATGGTCTTCAATGTGCCTACCTAGATCTTCTCACGAACAAGGTGACGATCTATTTCTATATGTTTAGTACGCTCATGAAAAACTGGATTTTCTACAATGTGTAATGCAACTTGATTGTCATAGTATAGTAAGGACAATTTCCATGTCAATTCACAAGTCGTATTAGTCGTGGATCTATTCTCAGCCTATGCAGATGACCGTGAAATTGTAGCTTGTTTCTTCGACTTATAGGATATCAAAGACTCTTTGAGAAACACACAAAATACAGATATGGATCACCTAGTATCAAGGCAAATAGCCCAATCAACATCTAAAAAAATCTTTGACTGTACATCTACAGCAAAAGGCAAAACAAATTCAGCATAAGCCTTCAAATGAACATTTGTATTCGAAGGGAAAAACAACCCGGTCCAAGAGTAGCTTTCACATACTGTAAAATCCTCTAGACTGCCTTAAAATGTAGAAGCCTTGGCTTGAGTAAGAATTGAATTAGTCTATTAACAGCATAAGACAACTCCATCCTGGTAATTGTAAGATACAACAACTTCCCAATTAACCTATTGTAAAGAGAAGGATCATCAAGAAATTCACCATCGTCTTGGCTAAGTTTCAAATTAGGTTCCATAGGCGTAACAGACTACAAGAAAAAAAGGGCTTTTACTTGTACTCATAAATGTAAGTAAATACCTAATTAAGCACAAGTAAAAGTGTTTACTTATGCTTAAATAAGTGTTACATAAGCGTAAGTAATCGTCCGTGGGGGAAAGTCTTTGTTTACACTTATGATAAGCGTAGGGATATGATTTAATCTTTTCTTACTCTTAGTTTAAATATATGCATAAGGAAAACGTTATATTATACGGAGGTAAAATGTTTGGTAAGCCTAGATTTCTAGTTTTAGTGACGAATAATTTCAATGCTAAGTGTTAAACCCTAAAATATCCTAGCACCATTGTAATATTTTACAACAAAAATCGATGGGAATCCTAGGATATTTTACCTCTCCTAATTTAAGTAACGAAGTTGCTCAACTTCGTAATGCGTACTACGAAGGAAATGTTCAAAATAGAACATTACTTAAATTATGGATAAATGTGATCAAGATGAAATTTATGATAAATGATAATGATATAATTTTATACTAATTATTATAATTTGATAAATCAAAGTTTTAGCACGGTGTTAGTGCAACGTCTACACTAATTACTCTAATTAAATGTGTCTAAAATTAGATCATCAAATGAGATAGTAATGTTGGAATTAATTAAATTAGTCTCTAATTTTATAGAGACCAAAGAATAAGTAGAAAAGACAAGTTACAATTTTATCTAGGGACTAATATTGCAAATAACAAAAAGGGAATGTATTTTGAAGCAATTGAAGGCATATTATATTGTTTTGCAACCCCAAAATGCCCTTTGTTCGAGCCCATACCACACCCTTAAGATCATGTGTGTTATCAGACTTATAACACTATGTTAGCTGATCAATAGGATATTATTTTTTTTTGTTTTTGTTTAGTGAAAAACAAGGGTTATGGGACTTAATTATGTGAAGATTTCAAGTGTAATACCCCAAGAAAAAGCATAATTTTAAATAATGCTTTATCGCCATTAATTAAATAATTAATAGGCAATAATTATTGAATTACGAAATTTAAGTATTATTGTCAGGAAAATTTATTGGCAATAATTAGTCAATATTCCAAAATGAAATTATTTGAGTATTGAATTACTAATTAAATGAAATAATAATAATATTAATATTTATTATTATTATTATTATTATTATTAAGATAATAAAAAGGAAAAAGGGGGTAAGATTCGAGATCCCCCCCCCTTGGTTTCTCGCGCGGCATGGGTGAACACAGGGGACCCCTTCCCTGTTCGCGATTTTTACGCGCCACCGAGCCACGTACGCGACCGCCTCCGCTTGCCGGCGTTCGCCTCGCGGGCGGTGGCTCTCTGTCCGGTGACCCT
>WUAT03010871.1:0-14555 GCA_010015005.3 Ulmus americana
GTGTAGGTAGTCTGTTTGCACTATCGACAATGGAAAGTATCGTCTCCATGGGAGTAGTGAGGGGAGTGAATTCTGTGAACCCTGGAGGTCTTGGAGGTCGGTCCTGAGTAATATAGCATTTGGGGAAGTTTCCAGGGCTATATTGCTAAACTTGGTTGCCAGGTATGGGTACTACTTGAGTCACTGTACCAGGTCCAGTTCCCTTTCTTTTCTTGAATTCCTTCTTTCTAGGTCATTCTTCGTTCACCTGATCTTCCTTATCGTCCCCATCCTCCGTGAGGACAAAATTCTACATGGTCTCCATCATCTCCACCAATGTGTCCAGTTTTTCTAACTTTACCAGGTAATAGTAAAGCTTTTCTCTGTGAACATTGCTGATAAAATATAAAACCTGGTCATTATAGTTGACCACTTGAAGTACAACTTCTTTAAATCTTTTCATAGACCCATGCAAACTTTCAGTTTGGTGTTGCCTCACTAATTTTAATGAGTCAATTGGTTTTTGCACAGGTTCCGCTCTAGTGAATTGAACAACAAACTTGTCAAATAGATTTTGAAAGGAAGACACGGACCTAGCGGGCAAAATTTGGAACTACACCTTGGCACGACCCCCCAAGTTCATGGAAAACAATCTGCACAATAGCATATTCGACTCCTCACTCAAGTTCATCCAGGTAATGTACTTATCCAAATGCTCAAATGGAGTAGTATTTCCCACATATGGCTCAATCTTTGGGATTTTAACATCTTTAGGAACTCGATATTGCAAGATGTCGGTTGTGAAGGGTTGGAGACAATGACCCGCAGTGGTAGCCACTTCCCTGGTGGCTTTAAAATTTTGGAATTTCTGAAATTCTTCGAACTACTTGGCTAGACTGTCATCACCGGAACAAGCTGGGTCTAGAGTCCGCCCCTCCAAATGAGTGGAGTGGTAGGTCACTAGCCTTTTAAACTTGTCATTCTTTTTAACCAACGTGACCTTATCCTTCTATTTTTTTTAGGTACGAATGCATATCTGGGTCTGCATTTTTGTTGATGATGTGGATGGCTAGGCTGTCAATGTCGACCTTTATGTTTCTTGTGCTCACCTTTTACATGAACTACCTACTTAGAATGTGCCACTTCCACGTCACTGGGTGTACCAGAAACTGACTCACTAGAGTTTTCAGGCACATTCTCTGGTTTGTTCATATTTCCAAGAAGCTTTCTACCACTTCCAAGCTAAGCTTCAAGGTTATCCAGCCGCTGCTGCAACTCGGTCATGTAAGCTTTTGAAATTATAACATTATTAGGCCCTATCTTTGGGCTGCCACTTGCACCCCGAGATGTTGCCTTTCTCACCCTCTCTCTACCTTTCTTTGATTTTCTCTAAACCTTCTCCTTTTCTGGGTGCCCAGGAGTTTGGAGGGTAGGGTTTTTCTTGAGGATGACTCCTTCGTCCTCCTCTAGGAAACCCATTTTTCCACCATCTTCCACATCTGGGATTTCTTTTGAAGATTGAGAAGCTATCTCTCCATCCACGGTGCTGAGAAAAATGGATATTGACTTAGATCAAATCTTGCAATTCTACTGCTACCCACAAACTTGAGATTACCCCGAAATCTCATGAGGCCTTCCTTCTAGCACCAATTTGTTGGTGCAAATTTTGCCCCAACTTAGGCAAGTCAAATAAAAGCTCTCAAAAAGAAGAATAAATGGAAAAATGCAAGAGAAGAAGAATAAAAATAAGATCTATAATGGTTAAGCCCAAAAACGATAGCCTACATCCACTAGTCTTGAGTATGCATAAGTATTTGGTTAATACAAAGAAAATTCCTCCTTGGTTTTCGTACTTCCCGACACTTGAGGAAGGGAAAATCCAAGAGAGTAGGAGAAGACCTTTTTTATATTTTTTTTCCTTATGTTTTTTTTTTTTATATTTTTTATTTTATGTATGTGTGTATGTAAAAATGTGGGTGTTGTGTCCATTGCAATATTGAAGGAGAAATACCCTTATTGATGGGTTTCTCCTTGTACAAAATAAGACAAATAAAGTTGTTATGGGTCATTATCACAAAATTAGCTTTTGCAGGTTTGGTAGGAGTAGTGGGGGATGTGGCCCAATCAGGGCAAAGGTGTCAGCACAGGGCCCAAGCCTGCCAGTGAATCCTTTATCGTATATGCCACTTCTTGCGCTTCGTACCTAACCTGACATGCTACTTCCCTGAGTCCTTGTCCACTTCCGAAATCTTCTAGAATACTCTTCTATTTATTTTATTGGGTATTTATTGTTATTTTTCCCTGCCACATGTCGTTTGTAGATTGGTCCTTCATGAGAGAATTTCTCATTCCCTCACAGTTTGGTTAAGTATTCTAAACTGATTTTTTTTTTGTAAAAAGTGGTGGGGTCTATGGAATTTAATAATAATAGAATATAAAAAAATAATATTTTATTAAAAGGGTGGTGAAGAGAAGTAATATTTTCTTTAAAATATTCCCGCAGGAGGTCCGGACCTATATATATTTCTGATCCTTCGATAAAAAGATTCATTTTCCTCATAAAAAATAGGAGGTACAACCAAAAAAGATTTCTTTTTCAATTCATCCCTGGAGTTGAATACCTCATTCAAGAATTGTTTTTGATCTAACATGTAAGAATCAATAGAAAAGGCAAATCCCTTATGATACACCAGATCTGGCTCAAAATCGTGATGTAGCTCGTTTCCCCATGTTCTGGTCATGGAATGGATGAAATAAATAAAAAAATGGATATTTTTTCAAGAATGAAATCTTATTGGAACTGTCCATATTTGGTTTATCCTTCGAAACCATATCACAGCTCGGATCTGATGAAATAAGATGAATTGAGATGGTATTTTGTAAATATGTAATTATCTTGAATATATTAACTATTTCTTTATTTTTCGATCACCTGGAAGAGACAAAAGAAACACTTGTTCTTTCTTTAACAATTTCTGATCTATAGTGGACCTCTCAGTAGGATTCGAACTCAGATGAAGTTTTGACCACCTGACAAAGAAAAAAGAACGAATGGATCTTGTAGGATTCCCAAGAAATTCTTCGATTTCTTTTGGAAGAAGATGATTATTCATTTGCTTTTTACATTCCATGAATAGCCGGGTGGTGGAGAGAAGTAATATTTTATTTAAAAGGTAGTGGAGAGTGGGACCCACCCATGTGACTTTACTATTGCAAAAAGGGGCGGGGTGGTTTGGCAAATCATGAACCAAACAGCCCCAGGTTTTTAAAATAATTGGTTGGTTATTCTAAATCACCAACCAAACAGCCCCTTGGTTATTTGAAAAAGAGAGTATTTGGCTATTTGAACATGAGAGTATTTGGTTATTTTGAACACAACAATATTTAAACAAAGTATTTAGCTATTTGAATGTGAGATTATTTAAACATAGAATTTGGCTATTTGAACATGGGAGTGCCTAAATAGAGTATTTAGCTATTTGAACGTGAGAGTATTTAAACATAGAATTTGGCTATTTGAACATGGGAATGCCTAAATAGAGTATTTGGCTATTTGAACATGGGAGTGTTTAAACATAGTATTTGGCTATTTGAATCGAGAAGTATTTAACCAGAGTATTTGGACATAGTGAATTGATATTTGGTAAAATATTTGAACATAGAATTTTAACAAACTTGGTGATTTAAATAAGCTTGATTATTTCAAATAGAGTATTTGTATCATCTACATTGGAGGCATCTAAGTGGCTCTATTAAAAGGTATTTGAATAGAGAATTTGGTTATTGTACACATGAGAGTGTTTAAACAGAGTATTTGGCTATTTGAATATGGGAGTGTTTAAACATATCATTTGGCTATTTGAACATGAAAGTATTTAAATAGAGTATTTGGACATAGTGAATTAATATTTGATAGAGTATTTAAACATAATATTTGGAAAAATTTAGTGATTAAATACACTTGATTATTCAATAGTATTTCAATCATCTACATTGAAGGCATCTAAGTGTCTATCAAAAGATTATTTTGTATATACAAGCTAAAGTTTTAGTGTATTAATTTTTCTATCAACATTAGCATGATGCGGTACTTATTGAGAAAATTCTTTATATTCTTTTCCATGTCTCACACTAAACAAATGATTATTTTGCATCACAACTTTTCAATGTATTAATTTGTTCTATCAACTTTAGCATTATTTGGTGTTTATCGAAAAATCATTTTGGTTGGGTAAAATTAGAATTGTCCACATGGCAGTTGATGATTGGAGAATTAGGGATCAAAGTCAAGAAATCTACAAAGGTACAATTTGAGAATTATTCAAGAAGAGGGGAATTACTAATGATAGTTCTGCAGGTTAGCTCATCAGAGGATCTCTCCGAAGGAAAGTTTACTGAGGGATTGCTCTAGAAGGTAGTCTGTAAAAGGATTCCTCTGGAAGACGGTCAAGCGAGAGAATAATCCAAAGACTGGTTTCACAAAGGATCTGATGCGCTGGATAAAGTGGTGATGTTATTAGAGTTCTGTATAAATAGCTGGAATAACTTTAGATTTATTCATTCTGAACTTTTTGGAAACTCTTAGAGAGGACTTCAGTGAATTAAATAACTCTTTCTCCATAATTCTCTCACTTCTATAGTTCATACGTTTACGAATTGTTCAAAATTATGAGATTCTAAGTATAGATTTGAGAGAAATTTTGTAACTTGATTGTGGAAGATTATCGAATAAATATTTTTATTGTTTATTTAGGATTTCTACACATTCAATTGGCGCCGTTTGTGGAAACAACACATAATGCTGCAATTCACAAACATAGAACTCTCGATCGAATCTTTCGAATTCTCTCTGCAAATTCTTAATTTGACGAGATTTTTAGTTATTGATTTGATTCTGAAAGTTTCCTATGTTTGTGGATTTTGTGTTTGAAACTAACCTTTTCTTTGACGATTTTCTTCGATTGAGTTTTTGTAACAAAAAAGAAAGAATGCCATGGAGGAAAGGATCATTGAACTCCTGCACTTCGCCGGCTCCTCTCGAGAACAACAATACCTTCTCAAGTAGTGATCTTGCGACAAAGATGGATATGATACTGAGAATGATTCGTGGATATGAACAAAAGCGAATGCCACAATAGGGATGATGGCAGAAATACAGAGAAAATTTGACGATAAGTTAAGATACCTGGAGCAAGAGAACAGTTTGCTAAAAGCTTAGTTAGCACACTTAAACAATTTAGAACAAGGAAAAAAGAACAACGAAAATGAACGGAAGAAGAGCTTGGGCTAAGAGAAGAAGAAGACAAAGCTAAGAAAGCCAGAAGAAACACATAAAGCTGATAGAAAATGCCGGAAGTAGCCATAAAGGACATCAAATGTTTAACAAAGGAATGCGCACAAAGAATAGAATCAAACAAAGAACAATTTTTTTCAGGGGAATAAATGAGAAGCTTATAGAGGAAATGGCGAGAAGAGTCAGAGGACTTCGAACTCAAGATTCGGCGGACCAAGCCATAGCGGTCATGAAGGGGATAGCAAAGTTTCCGTTCACAAACTAGATATTGAAAGAGGCGAAGCCGAAGGATTTCAACCTGCTGGTGCTACACAAGTTTGAAGGAAAAAGTGATCCAAGGGCTCATTTACTGCATTTTGGGAAAATGATGTATTTGGAAGTGGTAACGGAATCCTTGACCTGTAAGCTCTTTGCAACAACTCTGATGGGAAAAGCTTTATCTTGGTTTAGTCAGCTACATACCCGAAAGATCTGTCAAAAGCTTTGAACACTTTGGACGAATATTTCTGGAGCAATACCACAACAACCGTTCGTAGCAAAAATCAATGGCAGATCTGCATCTAGAGTAGAGATATGACGAGCTACCAAGGTGTTATTTGGAAAGGTTCAAGGATCTGGCAAATCAGATATAGGATCTCGACTCTAGACAAGTGGCAAATCTCTTTGTGAGGGGATTGGTTAAAGGGTCGCTGATCCATGAAAGATTCTTGGAAACACCACCTTATAATATGAATCAGCAAAAGGCTAGAGCTGAGAGAATTATAAGAATGATGGAGAATAGACAGTAAGTGGCAAAGTGTGCATCCATCTCTGTGGTGCAGAAAAACTCAGCTGTCAAAAATGCGAAGGAAAGAAAGAGAAGGATTGGAACGGGAGCAATATAGTTTAGACCTTGTTCTAGGAAGAAGGGGAAACAAAGTGTCGAATACTCTGAGAATCTCACAAAAAGATTTAGGGCTAATGAAGAAGATTTTGATTACATCTTCATAATACCACATAAGAGAATCTTTGCAAAGCTGAAATACTAAAATATCTTCCTCAAGCCCAGGCCATACAGTATTCCAGAGCATATGAAGGGTAAAAACCTATTCTTCATCTTCCATGATGATTATGGGCATACGTTGGCCCATACAAGAATCTCTAAAACCAAATCAAAAACATGATGAAAAAAGAAGAATTGTTGAAATACTTGAAGAGTAAATTCTTGGCCAACCAAGAGCAAAATCGTGGAACACCTGAGGATTAACCATCCAAGTTAGGAATGCTTAAGGGGCAAAGAATTGGGAAGCAGGAGGGTCATCTCAAAACCTTTGGTTGGTCTTCTATGTGCATAAGAAAACTGAGGAAAAGGATGCAAAGTATGAAGAGTATGCTTACAGAAGAGTGGAAAGAAATCTAAGAACTCTAGCCATCAATCGATATGTGAACACAATCTTTGGAGGAAGAGTCCAACCCATGTTAGCACCAATAACATTCACAGATCAATATTTATAAGCTATGGATCTTTCACACTCAGATCCTTTGGTGATAAAATTAAGGATTGGGAATGCAATGGTCTCAAGGTACTAGTTGACAGAGGAAGTAGCTCAGACATCATCTTTTGGGATGTATTTCAGAGGATGGGAGTTAGCTAAGATTCAATCTCTACGGCCAAAACACAAATTCATGCATTTAACGGGGCAAAATTTAATCTGATTGGAACATTTGCACTGTTAGTGTATGCGACGAATCGAGCCCAAATGGTAACATTCTTTATAACTGATACTCCTTCGACAATAGATGTGATAATGGGGAGGGAGTGGATTCACACGGTGAAAGGGGTAGTCTTAACCTTGCATCAAGTGATGAGATGTCAATCTACAAATGGGTTGTACATAATAGACATAAAGGAGATCAGAATCAGAGCAGAAGATGCTACAATGTGAACAACAAAGGAGGAATACAAAGGTTGTTTAAAGAAAATATAAAGAGAATCGACCAGGCAAAGGAGAAAGAGGAGAAGAAACCGAAGGAGGAAGATGAAAAGTAGCAATTAAAGGGCTACCTGCCGACATAATTGAGAAAGTTGAAGATGAGTTTGATGAGCCTGAAACTACAATTGAGGAGCTTGTAGAAGTTTCCTTAGATGAAAAAGATCCAATAAAAAAGGTGCTGGTAGGAGCTTTATTAATGAAGGAAGAGAGGGAAAAGTTGACATATTTCTTAAGAAGGAATAGAGATGTATTTGCATGGTCACACAAGGATATTCTGAGAATTGATCCCGACAAAGTAAAGCATTGCCTTAATATAGATCCAATCTTTCCGTCGGTAAGATAAAAATAGAGAAGTTTTGCCCTTGACAAATAGAACATTCTCAGCAAAGAAGTTGACAAATTGTTGGAAATTGATGTAATTGAACAATGCCAATACCCACAGTGGTTATCAAACGTAGTGGTGGTAAAGAAAGATAATGGAAAATGGAGGGTCTGTATTGAATTTACGAACCTTAACAAAGCTTGGCCCAAATGATGGCTATCTGTTGTCAATAATTTATTAGCCTGTGGATGTGACTGACGAATATAAACTAATGAGTTTTGTTGACGAATATTCAAGGTATAATCAAATTTGAATGAATGAGAGTGACATGATGCACATGGCCTTCATCACTGAAAGAGGGATTTATTGTTATAAAGTAATGCTTTTCGGACCGACGAACGTCAAAGCTACATTCCAGGGGACCGAAGAATGTCAAAGCTACATTCCAGGGGATGATAATAAAATGTTTGCAAAGCTGGGAGGACGGTGGAAGCATATATAGACAACATTGTTATAAAGAGTAAACATACCTCAGATCATATAAGGGACATGGAAGGAGTTTTCAAGATTTTTCAGAGATTTCAAATGAAGCTTAATCCGTTAAAGTGTGCTTTTTGGGGTATCCTCTAGAGAATTACTCGATCATGTAGTTGAAAAAAGAGGAATCAAACCAAGCCCAACACAAGTGAAAACCCTCTAAGAGATAAAAGAGCCAAAGACGGTCAGGGATGTCTAGAGCTCAGCTGCAAAAGTAGCAACTCTCAGCCGGTTTATCTCAAATATGTCAAACAAGTGCAAACCATTCTTTTTGAGCACCAAGTAGTCAAAAACTCTTGAGTGGGGGAAAGAACAAAGTGATGCGTTTAAAGAATTGAAGAAGTACTCTAGCTCGACACCTATTCTTTCGGCTCCAATAGAAGGAGAATACTTGTTTTTGTATCTGGAGGTTTCAAAGGTGACAATGAGTGCAACACTAATGTGGGAGGAAAATAAGAAACAAAAGCCTGTCTTTTATACAAGTTAAATGCTTTTGGATGATGAAATGAGGTATAACACAATGGAAAAAATGGTTCTTGCACTGATGATGGTGAAGAAAAAGCTAAGGCACTACTTTGAATCTCATAGCATTGTCGTAATGAAAAATTGCTCTATCAGACAAGTGCTGTCAGAGCTAGATCTTTCGGGAAGACTAAAGAAATAAGCAATTTAATTGCGAGTCTATGACATCAGGTATGCTCTGTGAACAACAAAAAAAAGACAAATGGTAGTTGATTTCATGGTAGGAATTCAATCCTTCGAACCCTTGGAAAAGGAAGTAATGATTTTACTGGAAGAAGCAATGAAATGGGTATTAAACTCGGATACAACATCGAATAAGAATGGTGCATGAATTGGGGTAGTACTAGAATCATCATTCAGTGTCATTGTTGAGGAGGCGTTTCACTTGAAGAAAAAGTTGACGAATAATGATGCTGAATACGAAGCTTTGATTTATGGGTTGGAGTTAGCATTGAAGCTAGGAGTCCAAAAATTAAAAGTCTATGTAGATTTAGAACTAGTGTCAGGGCATTTCAACGGAAAATTTAAAGCAAGAGACCCTCGAATGAAACAATATCATAACAATACTCAAAGCTTGATGGCCATATTCAAACCCCTAGGAGTCCAAGTAGTGAAGAGGGAGTTAAACATCAGGGTGAATGCACTAGCAAAAGGAGCAGCGAACGAAGAATACAGCAAGATGAGCAACTTGAGTGTAGCAAGAGATCCTTCAGTAAGCTCAAAGCAAACTGTGGTTCCAGAAATAAACATGATTGAAGCATCGAGCGATCCTTTGGATGAGGTATGTTGGATAAAGCCAACTGTGGATTACTTGGAAAATTCCATTTTGCTGGAGGATAAGATGAAAGTGAGAAAGCTAAGGCTGAAATTGTGAGATTTACAATAATAGAAGGAGCATTATTCAAGAAATATATTTCCGGACCATTGCCAGGGTGTGTTTCAAAGGAAGAATCTAAGATGGTGCTCCAAACGGTCAACTCCGAGGTATGCGGAAATCATTTGGGAGGGAATAAGTTAGCTTATAAAGCAATAACAACATACTACTACTGGCTACATATGATCATGGTTGAAAATATCGTGATATATCGATTTTTTGGAATTGCGATATGATAAGTACATGTATGTAAATATTTGTCAGAATATTATGATATATCACAAAATATCAATATCGCACAAGCTTTGTTATAATTTTACAAGATATATAGATATTTTCACGATATATCACGATATATCGATTGTAATATCACAAAATATCGCGATATGTCGCATTTTAAAGAATAATTTTTTCGAATTAATAAAATTTGTCCTTGTACTATCGAGGTTTCTTTACTTAACAAACCAACATAGATTTATGATTTTATTTTCAAATATCAATAATTTCATACAAATAATCCATCATAAGTTCTGTTATAAAAATTTTAAAGTACTATAAATATTGTAATATGTAACATATCTACATATTTAAATTTATTATATAATATATACAATATTTTTGTTACAAAATAATGTTCAATCAATGAAACAATATTTGTTTTAGCATGTCTCAAAATTTCATTACAAATTTCCAAATTTTTAAGTTAATATCCATCATTTTTTCAATTTTTTTTGCGATATCAATATTTCCATAAAATTAAACTTGCGATATTTTAATCCTTGCTTTAATGACCACCATAATGTTAGTTCAAGGTTTTAGAAAACATGCATCGGAATAGATTTTAAGTTTTTTCTATAACAAACAGGATTGCAAACGTATACTGATTAAAATAATTATCAACCATAAATAATTTATACCTTTAAAGAGCAGAAATAATCACACTTCTTCCTTCAATCTTTGACCCTCAAATGTCCTCACTAAAAGATCTTTGCTTGTAAGATTCTCTACTACTTTGATATTTTTTGCTATCCACATATCCAAGGAGTAATAGGTGTGTGTGCACCTAGATCTAGACTAAGAAAATCTCAATAAGCAAATTTACTCTTGATCTCTAATGATGAGAACAAGAATTTAGAACTCTAGAAAATAACTCTTATTTTATGTTTTCTCTCTAAAAACGTATTCTATCTTTTCTTTTGAAAACTCAAAATAAATGTCAAAAGTCTGCTTGCTCAAATTAATAAGAGCTATTTGTATTACTAGGGCTTCATCTAATGAAGACCCAAGACGAAAAAACTACCCTTATCAGCTTAACAGAAAAAACCAGAACTTTTCCTTGGATCTGTAATTTACACGACCTCCCTTTTAATGAGTTGTGCTATGTGTCCAAATTTGACTTGCTATTATCCACATATAGTCAAATACTTTGACTTATTTGGATTATTAATTTCAAAACTGATATATTTATTTTTAACGCTTAAAATAAATATACTTACATATTACACTCAATTATTTATTTTGTTACACAAATAAATAATTATTGCGTGGTATTTTATTTTATCACTTAAATGGATACTTTAAGCACCATTTATATTTACTATAACAGTTTTGCAAAAAGCTGAGAGATTTTATAAATAAATCTATTGCTTCATACAGAATTGTATAATGCTAGAAAAGGGAACAAATGAACCTATATAATCGAAACTCCAATAAATAATATTTAAACAATTAATCTCATTAATTAATTAAACATTAATTATTAACTTTGTCTAGAGCCACTATCAGGGATCAAAGTTGCACTTTAAGATTATATAGAATATAATTGCAAGAATCTTTAAACCATAAAGATTGTCCTCGTCGATATAACTAGTTATCATGTAATGTGATCCTCCACCATGAATATTCATAATTAGAGACATATATCAATGGATTTCGTTTAACCACTGTAATTACTGTTTTGTCCATGTGTTTCATTAATTCTCCAATAGGCAATCTATTTATGACTTAGTCATAAATGGGGATTTACATGTAACTATATTATTCTCCAATAGGCAATCTATTTATGACTTAATCATAAATGAGGATTTACATGTAACTATATTCCAATATAGTCAAGTACTTGATTTACATTTACCCAAGAATCCTGAATTAAACATCATGAGAATATCATTACTCTTCAAATTAACGAAGTTGTGGATTTCATACATCCGACTTAATGTTCCCACAATTCATAATATTGTATCTCCAAAATACCAAGATCTTGAGGCTCAATACAATCTCACTCGTTAGTCAGTTAAAAAAAAATACAACATATGAACCTAAGTTCATCAAACGGTTAGGATTAAGATCCATTTATAAACTAGCCATTAATTCAATATAATGTAAAGTTATTCATACAATCAAACTGAAATTGTTGAAGACCTTATTTTATCATGTCCCTGTTCAATTTGTTATAAACACACTGGTGTCATTATCCATAAACTCTTTACAATGATCCAAGATTAGATCACTCCCAAATGAAAATAGTCTACACCACAATCTTATCAAAATAAGCACCCAAAAATTTATTTGCCCATTGTGAACATAATTCATACTTAGTATAATAACTAGATCTTTTGTATACAATCACCGCATACCTAGCCATAGACTTTGAAAAAGTATTAGCGGCTTATGATGTATTGCTTAATATATATAATGAATGCGAAACAAGCAAACAAATATATATAATAATAATAAAATCGTATTTATTTCATTAACTAATATCTTTTATATGAGAAAATAGGAAAAACATATTGCTTTTCAAATCACTATCCCAACACATAGATCCTTTACAAACCTTGACACGTCTTCCTTTCACCTTGATTGTGTGCCATGATCTATCCAGCTGACCACGTACGAGAAATCAAATTTATCTTTAACTCTGGAACATGTCTAACATCCTTGTGCAACCTAGTTATCCCATCAGACATCTTCAACATGATATCTCTGATAGCGGTAATTTGACAAGCATGATTATCCCCCAACAAGACAATTATACCACTTAATGGTTGCAAAGATTCAAACCAATCTTCTCTAGGACACATATGAAAGGTGCAACCAAAGTCTAGAATCCATTTCTTCTTTATCTTGGAAGGACGATACAACAAGAACTTCACCATCACTTGATTGTTCTGCAACGACAACTTTTTCATCCTTGGATCCTTGTTTTCATTCTCATCTCAGATTCTCTTTTGACAATTCCTTTTAAAATAAATTCTTTTCCACAATAATAGCAATTATTGCCACCATTATTACCATACTTCTTTCTCGATTGAGATTTTCCCTTGCTCTAACTTCTTCCCTTGGATATATTTCCCTTTGCCATTACCATTTCAATTCTTGTTCACTATTCTTCCCCTCACAAATAGACCATCACCACTTGTTTCTTCCTTCATTTTGGCTTTAAAATCATAGGGTTTGATGGCATGGATTATAGAATCTCTAGTTAAGGTCATATTCAATTACATTCGTCAAGTTCTCAAATGAATTTGGTAGAGAATTCAATAATATCACAACATTTTCGTCTGCAAATTTTAATTGCAACTAGCAAGATCTATCACAAGCTTATTGAAATTGTCAAGATTTTCTTGCAAATCTTTTAGAGGCATCCATCTTGAACCCAAAGTACTCTTTCAAGAGGTAGATCTTATACGGTAATGACTTAGTTAAGTAGAGATCATCTAATCTTTTCCATCTGGACATGATCTTCCAAATCATCACAATCCCTTAATACATTATTAGCCAAATGTAGAAAGATTGTGCTATATGTATACTTACTCATCTCTTTCCTTTGAAATAGAGTCATGGTAGAAAGAATCTCTAATTTATCTCCAATTGCAAGGTCCACCTTTTGTTGTATTAGGATTAACTTTCTCTTTTTCTTCCACATATTGAAATCTCCCTTTCCATCAAACTTCTCTATGTCAAAAATAGAATTCCTTATCTTTCTTATAGATACCTCTTCCTCATTCTCCTTCATTTCTTGCTCCTTCAAAAATTATGCTTTGATACCATTGTTATGCTTTCTTGATCCAAGCACAACACCAATTACGATCACGAGTTGACAATCTTGGCAAGAACCTAAGTGCTAATGGAAGAATCAAAATGAAAATCTACTGAAACTAAGTGCAAAAAAGGAAGAAAGACACAATAATTAGTTAATGATGTTCAGCTATAGAAACAAGCCTACACGTACCCTGGAGCTCTATCAAGAGCTCGTTGACATTGATCCTTGAAGTGATTACAAGAGTTATCTAGAACTTTGATTACAAATTTGAAACAAGCCCCTCATATCTAATCCTTTTGTTTGGTTCTTAAGAAAATCACATAGAAACTCTCTCTTACAATCTAGTGAAACCACCCTTACAAGTTTCTCTCCCTTTCTCACTCTAAACCCAATACAAAGCTCAATTTTTCTCTCTAAAAATCTCTCACAAAAAAACTCTCAAATCCCTCCAAGTTTGTCTCTAAAAAAATGCTATGTTGAAGTTCTATATATAACAGAAAAAATCGTCAAGCACTGTGGCCTACAAGAACTGGTGCCATGGCACATGAAGATGAGAACCAATCCAAAGAGGTCGATTGCTCATGTGCCGCAGCATCGAACCTCATTGTTGTGACCTTTACTCCCACCGCAAGAAACAAAGTGTTGCGATATAGAACGAAATGTCATCGTTATAGATCTATAACGATGACAATGACGCCACAATAGGTTTGTGCCTATAAGTTTATTGTGACGAAATATTTGTCATTGGTATAGAGATCAACACAATAGGGACGACATTGTCATCGCTATTGATGTGAATCAAAACAACAAGCAATTTTAACCTTACTTTGCCTACAAGTGTCGTCTAAATAAGTATAACGGAAGTAAGGGTCTTTCCCGTAGAGGATTAATTCTAAATTAATAAAAATCTACTTAAATAAAAAGGAGGGTTTCGGATTGGGAAAGCAATTGAAAATAAACAATTATAAAATAATGAGAGATAATATTAATAAGACAAACGTAATTGAGGA
>WUAT03010980.1:0-21422 GCA_010015005.3 Ulmus americana
TGCAATTTGTTTTGAAGAGATTTATTTTCTTGAATGTTTTAAGTTTTTAATTGCTTGAAAAGTTTTTTAAAAGTTTTTCAAAAACAATTCACCCCCCTCTTGTTTTGCCATCCAGACCTACAGTAATATCTTTACCTACGAAGTTTTAGCTATAATTTTATTAAACGTCAACATGTGTAGGTAAACCCCTTTACCTACACATATTAAATATTTACCTACATATATTATGTGTAGGTAAAAGTCATTTTTCTTGTAGTGATTACATTTATTTATCTTTTACTTATGCATAAGTAAAAATTTACTTATGATTACGATGTGTTATCTCTTACGCATATGTGTAAGTATAAACATATTTTACATGTGTAGAATTCAAAATTTTAAAAAATTTACCCACGTTTATTATATCTTTTATTGACACATAATCAATGTTTACTTACGCTAAATGTAATTATTACTTACATTTACATTTGAATTCACCTACGTATACAATTCTTTTATTTGCGCTTAATTTAAAATTCATAACACATTTACCTACACTTAGGTCTTCATCACCCACGCTTATAATTGAAATTATTCGTCACTAAAACTAGAAATCTAAGGTTACCAAATATTTTACCTTCACATAATATAAAATTTTCCTTACGCCTATATTTAAACTAAGCGTAAGAAAAAAGTGTCATCGTATCCCTGCGCTTATCATAAGCGTAAATAAAAACTTTCCCCCATGGACGATTACTTACGCTTATGTAACACTTATCTAAGTGCAAGTAAAAATGTTTACTTGCGCTTATTTAGGTATTTACTTATGCTTAAAAGCGCAAGTAAAAGTCTTTTTTCTTGTAGTGAAAATTTACACAGGAGAACAAATATGTTCCATTTTACCTAAAACGTATTTTGAATATTATGGTGAAGAACTTAATGACTTTATGAGTTATGATGTTTTTGAGCTCAAATTGAAGCTCAAGCAAGGTAAGATAACCCCTTATCAATCCTTGCGTGTTCCTAGATTTTTAATTAAATTATAATATGTTCTCATATGGAACATGCAAGGTGAGTTTTTGGCCAATCAAATCAAGATTGAGGGAGCCAAAACTTGTTTGATTTCTACAAGCTTTTGGGTAAGGACTTGTGGATACTTAGGGAACTAGAATGTGAAAGAAGTTGCATAAATTGTAAATCCTAACAACAGGACTAGATAGTAAAAAGTAAAAGTTAAAATGTGATAAAACTACTAAGTAGTATCGTACCCACATTCCTCAATGTTTGATGGTAACCTATTTGTCTTGGATGAGACCAACCACTAATACTTCCTTCACTTGATGGTGCAATGAATGTGTTCGGTGTTGGACTTGTCTTGGACCTAGGTAGCTCCCCCAACACACTCTAATCCCTACACACCAAGTATGTACACATGGCCTGAGTTAATAGGAAACATATACTTCAGATATAGTCTAAGATCAATGGATGTCAAGATGAATATAAGTGTGCATAACATGCATTGCATGAATATATAATGCTTGTTTGATTGATGTCTGAGATGGTTGTTTAGGTTTTCATATGTGCATATTGGATATATTGCACTAATTTGTGAGATATGCTTGTACTTGTTGGGTTTTGGTTCACGACTTATATTCGTGTTGTAGGTAAAAATAGCGAGTACAATATAGATATAGGATGGGGTGTCAAGTTTTGCTAGCCGAGCTATTTCAGAAGGTAGGAATGGTACAAACCTATTATTTTACATTGTTTTATACAAGTGCATATTCTTATTATGCTTGTTTTATTTCAATTTCTTTAGCACTACATTTTATTATATATTATGCTTTGAACAGTAATTCTTATAAGTCTAGTGGCCTTGAGGGCTTGCTAGAAATTTTATTTTACATGATTTCTGCAAAAGTGAGGTTGTAAGAAAATGATAGTGACTGCAAGATTTTCCTGAACTAGTTTCAACAACAAACAATTTTCAAACCCCAACTAGAAATGTTTATAAAGGTTTGTTTTTATCATATAAGAATTTCATTATTATACGTCTAAGTACACTATGATTTAAATGAGAAGTGTTTTACAAAAAAAAAAAAATTACTCTGATTTTCTGTAAACCAAGTTTAGTTTTCTAAGTAAAAGTCTTCCATAAACAGGGTTGTCACACATTAAACTAGACTTTTCAATCTTTCTAAGAAACTATGATGAGCCAAAATCGAGTTCATGAAGTCATTTAAACATCACATGCAAAACCGAGTTCAAAACCAACTTCCACACAAACATTCTCATAGAAACATAAGCTATCTTTTTCCAGATTTTTCCATGCAAATTGATTTCTCCAATCAAAACATAATCAACAACATTCGGTACAAATCTCGGTAATCAATCCACAAGTTCTCACCTACAAGCTTGTAGAAATTCGATTTGAGTTTGGCTCTTCAAAACCAATTTGTTTGGCCAAGAACCCAGGAATAAAACACATCAAAATAAAATATTTATCTAATTTGATTTGGCCAAAACACGAGGATTTCATAGGATCCTCTCTTACCTAGATCAAGCTTCAACTTGGGTTCAAATCCTTGAAGAAATTTGAAACAAAAGGCAAGAACACTAGATGTTTGCTTGTGTTCCTCTCGGCGAGCAGAAGGAAAAAAAGAGAGAGAAAAAGGGTGAGTTGAGAGAGATTGTGTTCAACAACCAAATGGTCTTTTTGCTCTACTCTTCTCAATTTATAGAAAATACTAAGCATAATTAAACCATAAACTTGTTTTCTATTGGCCATTAGCAACTTGGTGGGAGACAGAACAAGATTCTTTTTGAACATGCTTTGGTTGAGAGGGGTGGTGCTAGCTTCTAAGCTTGACACTTAGAATTCAAGTAATTTATCCACTAAATGCCTCATATTCGGCCATGCAGGAAGGAAAGCATCCAGCCATGCACTTCCTGGTTGAGCAGGAACGTTTTGACACAAGGGTTGGTTGGAAGCAAAGGCTTTTATGGCCAGATTGAAATTGCATAGCCATGATGCCTCTATGTCCCATCTAGGTATGGCCTTTCCCTATGATAACCCCCCCAAGCACATGTTTACCTTGTGGCTATAATGGTAAGTCCCTTTGGCCCTACCATAGCCTTTATGAAAACCATAACTGGCTAGATGATTAGGAGGTGCTTGCAGACTTGCTTGTCCTAGGAGGTACATTTGGTAAGAAAAGTTACACAACCACAAGCTTCTGGATGAGGTGACATGATCAGAAGGATTGTGGGTTGGTCCAGAAGGGTCCTGATCCCTAGCATAGCCTTCTAAAAGGTGCTTGGCTAGATTGGTTCCACAAAAGGTTCCGCATGACTAAGGCCTAGCCGGAAGGTACTATACATGGCCGGAAAGGCTAGGGCTAGCCGGGTAGAAGATTGCATGGCCGGTTGCACACACACACTAGCCCGATTCCTTATGCATGCATGGGACTACATCTGGCATGGCTTGTGTTCGGATCAAGTAGCATTAAGCAAGAAGGCTTGTGAGCCTATTCGAATGGCCTTGTGAAGCACCATTCAGGCTACACCCTTTCTAGTTGTAAAGCAGTCTAGTCGAAGGCCTGGCCGAGTAACCCATCCAAGAGGTAGGATGCCTTGCTGCATGAATTGAGCCAGCAAGGTTGAATGACCTCTCTGGATGGTCTTACAATAAATTTCGTAACTCTTTTAAACATTTTTAGGAATTCGAATATTCCATAACATTGCCATATAAATTATTCTTAAATTCTCATTCATTTGTTTCATAGTACGTCTACAATCATCCATAACTAATGACAAACTAACTAACGAAAGAAGGAAATTTTCTGGGGTTTCACATATTTAAAAGACAACAAATATTTTGAAAAGGAAATTTTATAAATCAAACTTCACCACAACAAAACCGCTAAAAACCCACGATGATACCCTATTGTTTTTGATTCAATGACAACGATTGTACAACCGTGGTAACTAGCCTTATAGTTTTTACTATACCTATTAAACAATATTTTTTACCCGTAGTCATATGCTCACGAATAACCGTTGTGTTCTGTATTCGAATACAACGTTTATTAGCCGTTTTATTTGATCTTAAGATTATTTTTCTCCAAAAAATCGTTGTTTTTTTGCATTGTAAGACAACGAATTTTGAGTAAAAAGATGTTGTTTTTGTTCTTAAATTTGTTGTCAACCATATTTGCATGTAGAAAAACCGTTGTTTTTGTAAATGTAAAATTATGTGAAATTTGTACAAATATGTTGCTTATTTGATGTTGAAATTGTAAAGCCATTATTTTTAATGTACTAAAGAACATTTTTTAGGTAAAATCATTGTTAAACATTTTCATTTTAATACGCTTTTATATAAATCAAAACATTGTTTTTTTTGTTTTGGTAATTCAATAATGGTAATATAATTAATATAAACCTCTCATAATCTATTCATATCCAATAAAACAAACTCCATAAATAATTCATACCACTAAAACAAACTCCATAACTTGTTCATATTCACTAAAGCTTAAAGTTTGACACGAAACAATAAGGGTAAATATGCTAGTCATGACAATCAAAGAAGCACTCAATTCTATTTTGAACCGTATATATCAAGCATGCATCAACTTGTCTTACCAAGATGGTATGTTAATTTACAGAGAAACTTGAACTAATAAGCCAGCCATGCCATTTCTTGAGTGTCTTGTTATAGGAATCATTACAAGCTTGTGACATTTTCCAATATGGATTTTCTTGTAGGCTCCTAAACAGTTCCACCAAGTAGTTCATCACTCTGACAAATATTATTTAAATTTGAATTAATACATATAATTATCATATTTAAAATAAATTATGACATTATTCCTACCTTGTTAACCATAGTAAAGCATTAGGGCAACTAGTACAAGCTTTGGCAGTTTTAGCTTCAATCTCTGTAAAAGAGGTTAAATTATGTTGGGTCGAACACATATTTGGAGTCTAATCTCTGAAACAACACAAAAAAAAAAGTTAATTACAAAACAATATTAAAAGAATTATATATATTTATATATCTTATCGATATATTATTGCCAACATCATATTTTACAATGACCAATGTTGCTCCAAATTTGTGTGGCATAATGTTATATAAATGATCAATTTCCATATCACAAATGGATAGTTTATATAAGACTATAGCTATTGTTTTTTTTCTAACATGAATTACCTAAAACAGGTAATAAGTTTTTGCAAACATCCAAGAATAGCTTGGTAAGCAGCTCTCCATTTTCAAATGTAACTAGTTTCATCCCTTACAAAGCCAAAGTGAAAACAAATTACCCCATTTTGTTTTTATTTTAAAGTAATTTTACCTACAAAAGGGGTTCCATATTCATACAGAAATCATCATATTTCTAGGGGAAAGAATAATGAACACCTAAATGAGATGATATCAACCATAGAGGATAGCTATTATAGCTGTGAAAGTTTAATTCCTTTTACAACATACTATTGGGGAAAGGGAACAAGAATAAACATCTAAGTTCCTAGTGTTCCCAAAAGAACCTCTAGACATATTTGATTACATCCATTAGATTGCCAATTACATTTACTCTTATTGACAATGCATAGAGAATCCAGGAAAATAAATCATTTTGAACTTGATAAAAAATACTTGTGCTCTCCCACTTCATGGAGCAGTAATCCTCGCAAGTGAAATGCCTTAGAGAACCTACCAAAAAAGAATTTAAAGTAGTAAACAAATCCCAAAGCTTAGTCATGGGTTCCTCCACTAAAATCAGGTATGTCAAGATATATCACTAATAACATAGATAACTTAATCAAGATTAAATATACTTGACTTCCCATCAATCAGTAGAACTTGTTGAACACATTCCAAAGCTTGGGGTGAGTTTGCCATATCTTGATAAAATTGCAACAAATGCAAATCAAGAACAATTCAAATATACTCGCAACATATAAGCATCGTTTGTTAGAACTCCAAGTAGAGTTTCTAAGTAATAAGAGGTCATACGCATTTCATAAATGGTGCATTCATCGAGTATAAGAAGGAGCTAGTAATTGAATTGCTCAGAGGAAACTATAATTTCTAAGTGTTACATGGAGATTCACTCCCACAGGAAAACATGGTTTCTAGAACATACTTGAGTTAGATGACTCCATGCCTCAAGGAAATGTCAATCCAATTGAATTGCTCTTAAATGTGCTTCCTCAGCCTTTTTATATTCACCAATTTATGATAAGGCCAAACCCTAAGAAAGCCAATATCTGCTCAATTAAAATTATATAAATTATGCCAAGGAAACTGAAAGCTAATATGTCCCTAAGAAGTAGTACACTAACAATTCATGAAGAAAAAAACAAGCAAGGTATATATCTGTGAACACAACAATAGCCCAGGCTGTTGTTGGTCAACCAACTCTTAAGCAAAAATGGATATATATTGAATTACAATAGGTTCACATTAAAAGGATACAAGAATCCACCTACAGCTTCAAAATTATCATTCAGAATAAACAATAAAGCACATAAATCAAAAGAATATGATTAGAAATTGAGCAAACTACCATGAATCATCTTTGCTTGGGTTGATTATATAGAATGAAAGGCACTATGGTTAAAATATCAAATATAAAGTCATAAATTTTTATTCTAGTATCTCTAGTCAAGACAAATATCATTTATGCTTGCTTGTTTTGATGATAACAAAGACATGAAATGTGTACAAAGATTAAGAATATCAAGAGAGAAAGAGAGAGCAAGAGACTTACAACTTCACTAGTCTTTTTGTTAATAACTCTCCAAACACTACCAAATGTTCCATCACCAACCTCCTTTATTAATGTGTACCTATTGTATACAGAAAGCAGTAAAAATGAGAACTTGAAATATATATATATATATATATATATATATAACAAAAAAAGTTTGACAAAACTTTAACTCACCTATCCTAATGGACAAACTGCACAACCTTATTCAATACTAGACCCATAGATTAAAAACAGTGGCTTGAAAAAGACAAAGTGTATAGACAAGTACTAAAGAGATATCATGTATGAATTGGCTCAAAATCTTCAGCTAAGAGATATCTTGCTGCTCAACTAGTACCCATGAGAAGCAACAATGAAACAATAACTATGAATTAAGAGCCTGCACAGATTCCACTTAAATGATTATCTAATATAAATTTTGCAACAGTCTTCAATTGCAGATTCACAAACTTCAGCCCTGTGATGATAAACAAAATTAAAAAAAAAAAAGTAAGGAACTAATTTATAGGCATAAAAGGAGAAAATTAATCACATGTTCAAGTACCATACCCCTGACAAAGATTTCACAGAGGGTTGGATTAGACATTGTATCAACAATGCACTATCCAAAAACAATGTCAGAATTTTATATAAACAAATCTCAAAACTTCCACCCAAAAAATAATAACAGAATGTGAGGAAGGGAAAAAAAAAGGAAGTTTCTTACTAGTACAAGTGCAATAAAGATACAACACCTATTTCAAAAGTAATAAGCATTAAGCCTTGTGTGCTGATCATTTAAGAGCATCTGACACCTAAGTGCAATTAACGAAAAAAACTAGAAGAAAATCTCTAATGATAAATCGCCAGCCAAAATATTAGTTCCTTTCTTGAAATTTAATCAAACAATAAACCAAAAGATCCAAGCCAAGTCAAGACAAATACAAACACGGAAAGAAAAATAAAATCATAAAAAGAAACAAAATCCCAAAAACCCCAAAATCAAAACCCAAATCAAATCAAATCAAACTAAAAGTGAAAATAGAAACAACGAAAAGAGAGAATAAAAGAATGCACTTTTTTGCAGGAGAGAGGTGAAGCCAGAAAGTAAACACAATAGGTTTCCTCTTTAGGGCCTCCTCTTTAGCAGAAGTCAGAGGAAATTGTTGCTTTTGTGGATTCTGGTGTTGCTGTGGCAGTAATTGGTGTTGCAATTGAGGCTGTTGCTGAGCGCCCGCAACCATGGCGGATTATTGGATAAGAATCAAAATGCAAAGCTCTCGGACTCAATTGAGATCGTGGAAAATCGATTACTCCAGGAAGAATCAGAGAGGAATCTGGGGAAATCGATAGCTCTAGGAAATTCGATCTTGTATGGCACGTTACCCTCTCTCATAACAACAACAATAGGATCCCACTCGCCCAAACCCTAATACCCATTAAGATCCATAGGCAATTACCCAATCAGGAACCCTTTGAAGATGAGAAACAAAGATGCACAATCTAATCCACCTCTTGGACTAGGTTTGCGTACTGATGATATAATGAAATGAAAAGAAAATTTTAAAAAGCTAAAAATGTAGTTTTTAGAAATTTTGGCCAAAAACAACATTTTTTATTTTAGTGGGAAAAATAAAAATAGTGGGAAAAAATATTGGCTATTTCACCGCGTTTTATCAAGAAAATTGTAGTTTTTAAAAGAAAATTTTAGCCATTTTATACAACGATTTTTAATACAAATGAGGTAAAATTCATGTCATCAAAAACATTTTTTTATTAATATTAAAACACATTCTTTTAATTATAAAAACAACATCAATAATAAAATAGTTGTATTTTTAGATACCAAATTTGGATCAAAACCAAAAAAGTAATTTTTTACCCAAAAACAACATTTGCAAAAATCACTGTAGTTTTTAACAAACAACAAACGTTGTTTTAGACTGGTTTTCTTGTAGTGAAAGGCTTTTAGAGAAATAAAATTTTAAATAGATTTAAAATAAAATTTGAATGGATTTAAGTTATGTGCTAGTAGAGATAATGATATCGCCAGATCTAAGCTATGTGTGGAAAATCATTCCCGAAATAGAGTTCTATGAATAGATATTAATAAAGTATACTATGTGTGCTTAGTTTATGTTCCATAAGAAAGAGGATTTTGAAAAACAGGAGTGTAGCAAAATGGTAAGTACAAACCTCACCTACAACATGGAACAAAACTTTTCAAAAATATGTGTAGTGTACCTAATATGTAAATGCTGTTATGATATGAAGATGTGTTAAAATGAAAAGATGATTATAAATTCTGTAAAGTTTTATTGTGAAAAATAAATGTAAATGCTTTGATGATGACATGTTTTAGGGCAAAGGTGAATACATGTTTATAAGAGTGCTAGATGAATTGGGTTATGAATATTATTTATGTGAGCAAAAATGAAAGAAATATGAGTATGATAGTACATGTGACTGGCATTAGGATGATTTATGTGCTTATATGCATTGCAATATGATGTATACAAGAAACACATGTTTTTAGGAGCTTTCTCATATATCTCTAGAAAGATGTTTTTTGCTCCATTTTTAATGAGCCAAGTACATTTATCCAAAAAGTAATTTTGAGACTAGAAAGAGAAAATAGATTTAAAAAGAATTTTTGGAGTAGGACGCTCACTAAGTAAATTCGTGTCGTACCGATCCTCTATATTATAGAAGGCATTGTTGCAGGCTTTAACTTATCGAGGTGATTGCTGCCTCCCCCATTTGTGTGAGGTTATCAAGCAGGAGTTTGGGTGGAAAAAGAATGTATCAGACCTTGGATTTTGTCATGACCAGCCCTCTCAGCACGTTCTTGGTAGCATGCGACGAGGGCCCATAAAAATTATAAGAGATTTAGCCCATGGTTGGTTGGGTTTTTAGAATCACCAAATGGGTATTCTAAAAACCCAATGTTTTTTTTGTGATTTACCAAAAAAAAAAAAAAAAAAAAACCCTTCTTGCAATAGTAAAGTCACATGTGTGGGTCCTACTCTCCACCACCTTTTTAATAAAATATTATTTTTCTCCACCACCTTTTTAATAAAATATTAATTATCTCCACCATCTTTTTAATAAAATATTATTTCTTTATATTCTATTCTTATTAAATTCCATGGACCCAGCCACTTTGTACAAAAAAATTGTTTAGACTACTCTAACAAAAATCTTTTTTAGAATAAGCTTTTTAGAATACCCTATTTAGAATGCTGCAAAATCTTGAACCAAACAGCCCCTTAATCTGGAACAATGTTTTACGAAAGTGGAAGCTTTCAAAAGTTTAACAATTTTATCAATTTCGAGTCTGCATCATAGATTTATTCATGATATGCATTGAGCTCATGTGAAATGCATAAATCTATGTGTTATGATGTGAATATGTAACTGTTAATGTGAATGTATTAATTTTATATGACTATGATGATGATTTTAAAATGATATTGTGAATTTATAAACTGTGTTTACTAATATGCTAAGTAGACTGCATAGTTTTGTAAGATAGAACGTTTAAACTTGTTGAACCTTGGCTCACAACTTATGTTCTATTGTAAGTAATGAGAGTGAAGCACCAGTCTAATTAACTAGTGGATTATTAGACGTGCTGGACATGAGAGGTTTGGTAGTTGGTATGGGGAAAACCAGCTATGCAAACATGATTTTCGCAGAGCATTGAGGATGTTAAAGTATATTATGAAAATATAAGTCTTTTCACTAGTTTGTAATTATAAGTCTAGCCTATAGCTAGCAACTTTGTGTATTGATATTTCTATATTTGGCAAAGTTTTAAGGGAAAAAAAAAAGGTTTAGTGACAAAGAAGGTTTACCAGGATACATGAAAACAAGTAACATTTTTTTTTTCTAAATATTTTCAGACCAAGCACTTTCGAATGACCAAGAACTAGGTATTTTATGTACAAATAAGTTTACGATAGACAAAAGTTTTGGTATTAAAAATCCTAGTGGATTTTAAGCCATCACATATATTATCTTGCTTTTTATGTAGATGTTTCGGATTAAAGTTACGACAGCCTGACAATCAAGAAGTTCGAATATATTCAAAATTCTCAAAGAAATAATAAATAAAAAAAACAATGAATGATGTGATTGATTACCTTTTTGGATGAAAGAATAGCCTATTCATATTAGCTAACTCCATTTTCTCATAATCATACGAAAAATGGCGACCTATACCACATCTTATTAGCATTTCAGCTTGCAGCAACACTTCCAACACCACCTACTCCTTGCACACAGGAGAATGACCAATATGATAACATAAGAAATCATCACAACAAGATCCAAAATTTGCATAATCTAATGTATAGAACATGTTCTTAGGACATTCCATTTTTGTCTAAAGGGTATAAGACTATCAGGAATCTCTGACATTTTTTTGGTGAAAATCAAACAGTGATTCTCTTGAGGAACATTTTCATTTCCCAACCACCAAATAGACATTTATACTTTACATGTATGGGCATCACAACTAGCATTCAAACAAAGACATGTATGCATTAAGCTATGTTCTATTTTTTCAACATGGTACATTTGAATTTCATTGTTGGGAAAATAAAAAAGGAAAGGCAAAAGAGGAGATGAATACACACAACAATGGCAACTAATAACTCCCTTATTCTTTCATATAGTTCTCCACAATACCCATCCTCTAAAGTGTCATATGCCTACTATAAAAGTAGCTATCTACCATCCTTACCAATCCTCTATATCCACATACAATTTATGTTCACAATCACACAAAAATTTCATCAAACACATGATGGGAAATTGTAATTTCCATCTCTAACTCCGATGATTGAACAAATACATAAAATATTACAAAAGAACAAAACAACAAGGGGTTAGATCTACATAATAAGCACAAAAGAAAAAGGATCATCAAGTATTAGTGAAAATTACAATTGATTCTGATCTTGACCTTCGGTGAAAAATGAAATTAGAAACCAAAAAACTATAAAAACAAAATGTTAAATCACAAATACTCAAAATAAAACTAAGATTGCACCAAATCCCCAAATCACAACAAATTTCAAACAAAACATAAAATTAAAACAAGAAACATGAATCCCCTTTAGAAATGGAAGAGATAAGAGTAACGAATAAGAAGGTACATTTAGGTGCCAACAAGGAGGAGGGTAGCGCTGATCCAGATATGGGAGATCTTGTGGTAAATATTAGAAGGTAGATCTTTCCAGAGACCTAGTATCACTTTCTGTTGAAAGAATGGGAGGGCGTAAACCATCACCTTCATTAACATCGTCTGCTTCCCCATCTTCTTCTTCTTAGAATTTTTTTTGGAGAGTCTCCAAGTGAGTAAGGTAATTTTGGAGAGGATCCCGGATTAATTAGAAGTGAAAACCCCTAATTTGGATAAGCAAGGGTTTCGTGAGATTATGGGAAGCTTAATTGGCACATATGAGTTTGAGAATGGGGGGGGGTGGTAGGTAGAGGAAGAGAGACCGGAAAGTGATAGGGAGATGAAAAACTTAAAAATATTTCTAAGTCTTTGTTAGATTTAGGGCTTTTTACACATTATATGATTGAACCTTTAAGTTAGGAGACATGTCGATAGCATGAAAATTTTAAAGCCTTTGATGTGCTTCATTAGTGGGAGCTATTATTTTATCCCTTCAACATGAATAGAACTTCAAGTTCAAATTTTGGACCAAAAGAGAAAAGAACTTTAATTCAAAGCTTGATAGAATACATTGAATTTTTTTTTATTTTAAAAAATAGCTTCTAAGGAGGGTATGGATTAGTAAAGTGTGCAATATTAATTGACCTTTTTATTTTGAGGAAATTTACATCCTATACCCCCTTTTTCCTAATCTATTACATTTGCACATCCATTTTAAAATCACCATTTGTACCTATCCTTTTTTTTTTTGTGTGTAAAATACTTGTTTTACTCCTCTATGTTCAGGGTCATCTATCTCAGTTTCTTTGTAATTTATCATTTTGTGGAGGGATAAAATAGGTAAAAAAGTTACACATTTGTAATGGATTAAAAATAGGGGTATAAATGTTTTCATGCCTCGTTTTAGGGGCATTTCTGTAGTCCCCCTTTTATTTTAAGAAAAAAAAAAGATGGACTACAACTTAACAATGCCTGGAGGCCCAATAGGTTATAGGTGATCATACTTGTAATTTGGGCTTGGTGTAACTCTAGGGCTTAGGCCCAATTTTATGATGTGTAGTTTATTGAGTGTAGGCTTGATAGGGTTTCTTGATGGGAGAAATTGTATTGTAAAACTTATAAGAATGATAGGTTCCTCTCCTCTCTAGAATCCATCATACTTGTTTTGTCCCATTCAAAGACGGTCTACTAGGGTAGAAGAGAAAGCAAAGGAGACTTGGTTTTTGGGATTGTGCATGTGTGCATCCTACTTCTCAATTGCAAGAAGTATGTAAATCTTTTTATTGAATTGTATGTTTTACATGGTATGTGATTTCAAGATCTATAATTTTCCTGACATTAGGATCTCACATTGCTCTTGAATTGGACCAAGAACCAGAACAACTCCATTGAACTTCTGTACTGACATCATTTTTTCAAGGTATGATTCTTTACCCATTTTGTTTTGTGTATTTTGTTGTGATAACCATTTTGAGATACCCATTCTGTCCACTGATGAGACTCTAGGGCTTAGTGTAACTTTAGGGCTTAGTCCAAATTTTATGATGTGTGGTTTATTGAGTATAGGTCTGATATGGTTTCTTGATGGGATAAACTGTATTGTAAAACTTACAAGAATGAAAGGCCTCCTCTCCTCTATGGAATCCATCATACTTGTTTTGTCCCATTAAGAGACACTCTATTAGGGTAGAAGAGAAAGCTAAGGAAGACTTGGTTCTTGTCTCCTCTCATCTCTAGAATCCATCATAGTTGTTTTGTCCCATTAAGAGACAATTTATTAGGGTAGAAGAGAAGGCCAAGGAAGATTTGGTTATTGGGATCATGCATGTGTGCATCCTACTTCTCAATTGCAAGAAGTATGTAAATCTTTTAACTCAATTATTTATTTTATATGGGTTGTGTTTCAAGATCTATAATTTTTTTTCCTATAAAAAAAAAATAAAAATAAAAAGATCTATAATTTTCCAGACATTAGGATCTCACATTGCTCTTGAATTCGACCAAGAACTAGAATAACTTAATCGAACTTCTGCGCTGATGTTATTCTTTCAAAGTATGGTTCATTACCTATTTTATTTTGTTTGTTTGGTTATGAGAACCATTTTGAGATACCCATTTTTTCCATTGATGAGAATGTTTTTGTGTTTTTGATCTGCATTTTGTGTTTTTCTTCTTTATGTTCTATGTTCTTGTAGTGTAATTATATATATATTTTTTATATTTATTTGTGATTTTGAAAATAAGACAGCAAACTCCTAGATTTTGGGTTAATGGGGATGTTGGAGTTTGTGATTTTAACATGTTTGATCAATTCCCCTATTCAAGTGTTTCATTGGAAAAGTACTCCATCATTGGAGGAACTTGTTGAACTCTAGGAGAAGGAAGGGGAAGAGTAAACTGGTGCTTTCTTGTGGAATTTATTTTTTTCGTTTTTGTGATGATAACATAACTAATAGTAGTACATCTTTGAACACATTTGATGATTGTTGATGTAATGGTGGAAAAGCAAAAAAAATTTTGAATGTTGTGATTAAATGCATGATTTTTTCTCAGTAGGTATCTCCATTTTCTCTTTGATAATGGATATAGAAGCATTAATAGTAAAAAGAAGACTTCTGGAGTTTTCAAAAGGGAAGAGACCAATTGTTGATGCTGTTAGATACTTTCCCACTAGGTGTGGATCATCCGAGTCTTCAAAGGGAAAAAGAAAATGTGATAGTGTTTATGCTTTGTCAGAAGAAAATGCTTCTCATGTCAGCAAGAGTGGTAGCGATGTGCCTAGAAAATGTCTGATTGCCTGCGTCAAATGTGATAATGAAGCTACAAGATTGAGCTTACCAATGTTGTCTAGTGATGAGAAACTCAAAGGGGTTGCTGTGATTGCTATTGATGAAGCTACATATTGTCGTGAAAAAATCAAGGAGGCTTTGGATTTGTACCACAAGATCCTAACTCATCTCGAGCACGAGGAATCAGGCAAAGAGTCAAAAACGCAAAGACATGCACCTTGGAAATTTTATTTCAAAGCAACAAAGATTCTTTTTGATAGAAAAAAGGAGCTGAAAGTCTCCAAGCGTTTGGGGCTAGTCCCAGGAGTGAATGTTGGTGACAAGTTTCAATGTAGGGCTGAACTAAAAGTGATTGGTCTTCACCATCAGTTCTTCCATGGGATTGATTTTATGATGATAGATGGAAACAATTTGGCCACCAGTGTCGTTGCCTCTGGTCGTTATGAAAATGGTGTGAAATCTGAGGACACTTTTTTATACTCTGGAGAAGGTGGAAATGCAGTGTTTGGAAATAGTAGAGAGCGAACTGATCAAAAACTTGAACGTGGGAATCTTGCATTGAAGAATAATATTGAAGCAAAGGCTGTTGTAAGGGTGATTCGCGGCTTCCAAATTCCAAATGATTCTAAATCTGTTGTTGGCATAAGTGATAGGAAGTTGCATGGTACCATTTATGTGTACGATGGTTTGTACTCTGTGGATGATTATTGGCAAGAAAGAGGGAAAAATGGTAAACTTGTCTTTAAGTTTTTGTTAAAAAGGATTCCTGGGCAACCAACACTCAATTTTGGAGAACAGATGAGTACATCAAAAGGTTCAAGGAAAAAGAGAGATGTTGTTGTTAATGATATATCTCAGCGCAAAGAAAAACTTCCAATTCGTGCTTTAAATGCGATAGATGATGAGAAACCCCCATCTTTTAATTTCATAACAAGTATCAATTCTACCTTTTCCTTCAAGATTTCTATTCCAAGTGGCTGTGATTGTATTGATGGGTGTGAGGTAACTAAGAAATGTGCTTGTGCTATTAAAAATGGAGGGGCAATGCCATACGACTCCAAGGGTTGTCTTGTTATAAATAAGCCTATTATATATGAGTGTGGCCCTTATTGTAAATGCTCTTCTTGTATTAGTAGAGTGAGTCAAAAGGGTATTCATTTGCAGCTCGAGGTATCCAAAACCAAGGCAAAAAAATGGGTTGTTAAGTCTAGAACTTGGATTCCAAGTGGAAGTTTCATTTGTGAATACATAGGGGAAGTTCTTCATGACAAGGATGCAAAGAGAAGGATCGACAATCATGTACGTGAAGATGGGTCTTTGCATTTCCTTTCTTATCCAGAAACAGGTCTATCTACTCCTAATTGCTTCACTATTGATGCAACATCATCAGCGAATGTTGGAAGATTCATTAATCACAGTTGCTCGCCAAATCTTCGTGCCAAAAATGTTCTCTTTGACCATGAAGATATGAGGGTGCCGCACTTGATGCTTTTTGCCATAAAGAGGATACCACCATCACAGGAGTTAACTTGTGACTTCAGAGACACACTGGCCAAATTGTGGATGTAAGTGGTAAGAACTTAGATGATAAAATTGGATTATAGTCTTTGACTTTACTTTTGTTGTATTGAAGAATTTGGCATTTGATTGTGTTAGAAAGACATCATTGGTATATGCCAAATTCCTTGATTTCTTGTTTGGCATTATCTTTTGTATTTGCTAGCTAGTCAATATATTGGGGAACTAGAAATTAAGGTTGTTTTTTTTTTCTAGCAAATGCTTCTACTTTGTTTGTAGTTATTTTCACAAAATTGTTCATCTGTTTCCATATCTATTATATGTTGTCTTCAGTTTTTTGTCAAAAAAAAAAAAAAAAAAAAGGGTAGTTGGTTTAGGTTCCCCTATAACTTGTTATGTGATTTTTGGTTTTGCTTCCAATTAGTTGCTTAAAAATTTCTAGTTTTGTTCCCATAAAAAAAAAATGTCTATTTTGCTTATAATTACCTTTTTTTAAAAATTTCTTTATCTGGTTGGGGTTGATAAGGAATGAAGTTAAAAAGGATGGACTTTCATTCCTCCAATTGTTTTAAAAATTAATAATATGGTTACTGTTTTTGAAAAATTAAAACTGCTAAAATGAAAAAGATTATTTAAAAATCAATGTAGCCGTTGATTTCAGATTCCTTCTTCACATACTACTCTTCTCCTTCATTGGCATAGCTACGTAGTTCTTCTCATTTTTTAGCCATTTTTAGATTCCAAGGCAATTTTTGAGATTCCATTTTTTGGCACGATAAGTATCCTCTTTTTGTAATTTTCAAGATACCATTTTCTGACATAATTCATCTTTTTTTTTTTGGGTGATTTTTGTCTCCATTTCCTCTGCAATTCTTGTCCTTTCCTGCCAGTTTTAAAACCCAATTTCCAGCACCACACAGTCTTTTTCTCTTCCTCTTCTGGTGTGTTGTCTCAAACAAGATTAGATATAACAATTATCTCGATTTCCCTTCTCTTTAATTTAATCGTTTTTTAGTTAGTTTCCTTCTATTTTTCCCCCCCTTTTTTTTGTTTTTACTTCTAATTGTTTTTATTGGTGGTAATATGCAATCTGAAGTTGAGTTTTGCACTTTGTATAGAAGAATTAGTCACTCCAAGATGCATGCAAATGCAACCTACAATTTAACCTTACTTAAACTACCTAAAAATGTCATCTTATTGAGTATAATGTCGTCTAAATTAAATTTAATGAAAGAATCAATTAAAAGGGAGAATTGAATTAAGGTTAAACTCACAAACTTTTGAGAATTAATCTACACTGATTCTAAGTAAAAACTCACAATTCCTTAGAATTTGCTACTTTTATCTAGAAAATTTTAGGTTATCACTTATGGAGTTTTATAGATTAGCACTAAATATATTAACTTAATTATCTAGTTCATCACCCCAAACAATCAAGAGAAAATATTATAGAATTCAAGCAATAGATTAAATCATAGAGAAATAAGAATAAAGGAAGATAAAAAGTTTCAAAATTTATTAATTAAAAATCATGTTATAGGGTTTGGAAACACCCTCAATCAAAGAGAAATTAGCGCTACTCATTACAATCATGAAATTCATAGCAAAATTCATTAGAAAATAATTGAAAAGGGAAAAGAAAGGCTTATTCGAATTGGGGCTACTGTAGAGGTGAAAACCCATCTCATCTTTTTCAAATTCTCCTCCTTTAGAGTTTTCCCAACTCTTTAAAAGGTCATATAATGATTTATTTATAGTGCTAGGGGTATTTTGGGGATACAATAAGAGTTTTGGGTGAAAAAAATCATGAAAAATAGATAAAAATAATAATTTTCAGATCTGGAACAGCATCAGGCTGCAGCTCACATTGTTGCATGTCGCGGCTCAAGTTTGTTGGGTTGTTGTATGGAGCTGATCAGGTTGCGGCTCAAATTGTTGCATGTATTGGCACTTGAACCTCAATTTTTTATTTTTAAAATTTTGAATCAGCCTTAGGTGTGTTTCTGGAAAGTTGTATCTCTTTCTCTTAGCTATCCATAGCCACAAAGATTACTTCATTTGGACTTTAGATGAAAAAGTTATAGCTAAAATACTAACAGGTGCTCAGAATCTATCTTTCTCTAGCACAATAACAAAAATAGCATAACTTTTTCGTTTCAAATTCGATTTTCTAACTGTTTGACCCTAGACATCAAAAATTTCCTCTCCAACATTCACTATGCCAAAACTGGACAGCCACTATAGTTTTTGTTTTTTTTAACTACCATTTTAAAACCCACTGTAGTAGAAGGATACCACTATGGTTTTAATTAGAAAGTATTGTTCATCAAAAGTAAACCCTACGGTTCTGGAAAAACTGTAGTTGTAAAGTGTTTACAACTACTATTTTTAAAATGGTATTGGTAGGGGTATAATATCTTACTATGATTTTAGTGAAAAATGTTGTCCTAATGGGAACTAATAAAATGTTGTTCTAATAATTTTGGCAGCAACATTCCAGCCTTGTTTTTCATAATATTTCACTACTATTTTTGTGATTTTAAAACAGTAGTTAAAATTTTAATGAATTAAAAAAAATAATAATAAAAGAAATACAAAAGCTCAAATAAAAATAACATACACTCATAAAAGTTTGCTTTCTTCTTTGAAACACTCCCCTGAGTCCCTCACTGTCACTTGGAATCTCTCCCTTTCCACAAAGTGGTGGCCTTGTCTCTAGTGACTAATTGGCGATGCTCTCTTGGGCAAACCCTAATCCTAAATTGTCTAACACTTTGATTTTGGGCTTCCAATTGGACAAAACCTAACCCAAAAAAGGTAAATTTCCTCTCATATGTGTTACTTTTCTTTCGATTCTCTTATCACCTTCTTATTCCTTATTTATGTGTATGTATGCCTTCGATTATAAGATAATAGGAGAAAAATGCTTTAATTTTCTATTTTTTTTCTCAGGAATAAGATAGTGGAAGTTAGTGGTATTGTATTAAATCACCATGTCAAGATGATCTTCGCAACCTCTTTCAAAGGCACCGTCGATTCACCAAGTGAGTATTTCTAAAATAATATGCATTTTATTCAATTCCTTTGCTTTGTTTGGATTATAAATTTTTGCTTTTTGAACTTTTGGCGATGAACAAAATCAAATTATGTATGAACAAGGTGGTTTCGAAATGCTTATTTCCTTGGAGGTTATGGTGAGAATGGACATGGAATGATTTGGAAAAAGGTGTTACTACTATGGCTAAATCATGGGCATTGGGAATTCTAGTAAGTCCGAAAAATATCTTTATGTGTTACAATAACTACCCATCATGATTTTTTTGTCTAGGTGTTGCAAAAAAATTGGGACTTTTTACTCTAATGCATGCTTATTTAAGTCATAGATCATGATGTAATTTCTGCATGTATCGAGCACTTGCTTAACTAAACATGTTTCAGATTCTGATAGTTGTTCTTGAGTCATCCATGTGTTGGACCTTGGACCTGGAGTCAACTTGGGCCCACACGAAAAATCAATTTAAACATTTGTTTGGCTAGAAGTGAGGTTCCGTGGTCGTGGGGACACAATCTTGACTAATTATTGAAAGAAAGCGATATTGCACTTTCTTTCAAATTGGTGAAAGGTCTAAATCCTTAATGGCATATTATATAAGCAATTTTTTGGTCCCTTGTTTGTGTATTACTTACCTGCCTTGCCTTGCTTGACTGACAAAATAAAAAATTCCATTTAATCTTTTAAAGTTTGTTGGATGGGAGTATGAATTTAGACATTACAATATTTGGAAAAGTTGAGTCCTTCAGGTTGCTTTAAATTTAACTTCTAGCAAAAATAATGGGGGAAACATTTGTCAACAATGAGTGTGCTTCTTTTGGAAGCTAACATTTTATATAAGTAATTTAGACATTTGTCAACATTAGTCTTTAAGTAATGTACTTCTTCTTTCTTCCTCTTTTCTCAATGACTTTGTTTATAAATACCTGAATGGTACAATACTACAAGAATGAAATTCCTTGCGATTAACAAATATGTAAGATTCTCATCAATTCCTGTAGTTAAGTTTGGAAGTAGTAATTACTGTTTTTAATCATCTTGAACATGTCATGCAGTTCTCTTCTTGTCAATAGCTTATTTGGAAAAATTCCAAAGGAATTGTGAAATATACCACCCTCACCTATTCATAAGTTTTGATTTTTTTATGGTTAATGTCAATCACAACATGACTAGCAGTAGGAGGGTCCATCTTTCTTCTCTTGTATATTGCATCATCAACTGCTTCAATATCTCTGATTGTTTGGTATTTTGTAGTGTACAGTATGACTTTGTTGTTGTCTTTGAATCTTTACATTTCTTTTTAAAGTATGCCTTTCCTTTTTGTTAAATAACCAGGAGCTTGGAAGTAGACCAATTCTTTGGTGTTGTTCCTCTTGAGCTCAGGAGATTAACTAACTGGGAAACTATGTATGATAACTTTTCTATTAGCCCATTTTATTTTTGAACTTTTTTTCCCCAGTGACACACATTATGGAGGATGAGAATGAGTTTAATGCATTTTGGTGGTTTATTGATTTGTTGTTGTAATTGTAGGATGATGTCTTCTAATCAATTTCGAGAATGTTGCCAATGACATTTGCTGGACTAAGAAATTTAATTGATTTGTAAGCTTTTATTATGTCTACATTTTGTTTAAAGCATCAAATTGGTTTATGAGTCACATTTACTCTGTTTTATTAATGAATTTAGTAGGATAAATTATAAAAACTTCAACTGAAGCATATCTGACTTTATACAAAACTGGAACAACTTAAAAGATTTTAAGGAAGTTTGCTTCTAACAATTTTTCAAGTATTTTTGTACTAGCTTTTAGTCAATCTAGATTTTATTGTTATTCTCATATATAGTTGATTTTTTTTTAAAGAGAAATGAATGCAAGCAGACATGAGGGACCCATGCCAACAAAAATATATCTTTTGGCTAATTTAGTTGAGCTGTGAGTAAAAGGCTTCTCAAAATTTTAGCTACTGCTTTTTCTTTTTCTTTTTTTTTAACTTTATTTATTTAGTTTTCAACTGAACTGTCTTCTTTTTTCTTTAATGTGGGCATATGTGTACATGCCGATTAGCGATATACTTGGGCTAGATCAAAACTTTCCAGAGTTGAAGAACATGACAAACTTAGTTAGATTG